>VDFB02048364.1:0-20661 GCA_007258455.2 Sequoia sempervirens
TATGGTTGGATTTTCTTGCTTGGAAATGATGGTGTTTCCTTGTGCAATGATTTTTTTCTCATAATTCTCATGGATGGGATCATGTAACACCATAATATCTTCTTTACCAATAGGAGAAATATTAGGAGAGGGGGAAATTTGATTGTTGTCCATAATGTCATCCTTGATTGTTGAAGTCTCATTCTCTTGTTCCATGATATCTACCCTAGTAGGAGAGATTTTAGGAAAGTGACAAACAATAGGTTCATCACATTTCATGGTTGGATTTGATAAAGTAGCTTCATCACTCATAGGAGAGGCATCAAGAGAAGGATAACTAGGAGTTTCATGGTTACCAATGATTGGATTTTTTTTTAAATAGGTCTTCCCAAATGGTAGGGGCATGAGGAAAGGGAGGAATAAGATTCTCATGAGTCTCAATAGGGATAAATTCTAACACTAAACTATCTTCTTCATGTCTAGAGAATATTTTAGGAGAAGCAAAGGTTTGATTGTCATGATTATCTACATTTGCATCCCCATGTCATAGAATTTCCTCTTGAGTGGGAGAGGTAGGATTTTCATAGCTTTAAATCATATCATCCACACAAATATGTATGTCATGGGGTGATCCAACAATAGTGGTTTACAATTTTTGGTCAAACTGGACACTAAAATTATTATTTTTAACTAAATCTTCACATTCGGGCACCTATAGCGGCTAAACCATGAGGAATTTGAAGATGATGCAAACTAGAGTCTCATCACATTTTGTCTGTAGATTCTAAAAATGTTTTTTTTCAAAATATTTGGAATCAAATTGCACTTCTTTTTCCATCTCCCACAAAAAATGTTTTTTTTCAAAAAACAACATTTGTAAAAAGTGACGCACACCGTATAAAGCATAAATTTTTTTCCATGAAGGATAAAATTCTAATTCTTTTGAATTTATATTCGTAACTCCAATATCTAATGCTTCCACTTGGCTAGATAGTTTTTTATTGAATATTTTTTCTTTAATCAAGTTTCAAAGTCAAACCAATTACAATTCAGACGTAGCGCGACTGTATAAAGCGTAATTTTTTTTGTATATATCAAAATTCATTTTTATTTTTTTGTTGGATCGAGAACTTCAATATCTAGTGCACTCATATTTTTCAAATTTTTTTTTTCTCATCTACTATATTTCCACATGTGCAGAACAAATACCTTCATTTTCGATGAAAAACCTATGTTTAATAAAACTTAAAAAAAAAATAATAATAATAAAACCAAAACATATTAAAATGATATTCATTGGATGGCTGGCTCGAGGACTACCCTAAATTCCAAATTGAGTTTGTAAAGATTCCTCCATTTCATCCTCAACCTAAGCTTTGAAGTGCCAAAATTTAGGTTTTTTTGTGTCTCAAGGGGGGGGGGGATGAAGCATAAGGGGGGTTCGGTCAAACCCCTAGGGGTTCAAGTGAACTTTGAATGGGTTTGGTCAAACCAGGGTTCGGTCGAACCCATTCAAAGGGGTTCTATCAGACCCCTTTACATGCTTTTTTTTTTTTTGGTGGGCATAGTTTAAAGGGGTTCGGTCGAACCAACAGGTTCGTACAAACCCCCAAAAACACTTTTTTTCTTTCGGGTCATTTTTTGTGAGTTTTCCTTCCTCACTTGAATTGTAAACCACTATTATGGCTTCACCCCATGATCATTCAAGATTGTATCCTTATGCACTAAAGCATTTTCACAAGTAGGGGAGCTGTTGGGAGATGAATGGAGACTAGGTAAAGTAGTGGCCATGATTTCAACTTCATGTGTCATAATGTCTTTGCAAGGAGGAGGAGGAGGAATATAAGAAATACTTTCATGATATTTAATTATTGTGTCTTCTTTCATCAAGATACCTTCATCACCAATGGGAGAGATATCGAGAGAAGAACAATTATGATTATTATGTTTATCGATGATTGCATCCTTTTGTGTCAAACCTTTAGTGGATGATCTACGAGAGATGAAGTCATCAAGGGCTTCATATAAAATTTAAAAGTCATCACTACTAAAGGGCTTGGATGATATACTTTCTCTAAAGTTAACCATTTTTTTGTTTGTTTCTTGTGATGTTTTTAGCTTTTTGTTGTCATTTTCTAATGACCGTTGAATATAATCTAATCTAAGTCAACTAGGAACTAATGTTGAAAATTAAAAGTACAAAATATGATTCTATATACAATTTCCATGAATGTAAATAATGACATTTCTAATGATTGAAGCTATGAAAACTTAAAATGCAATGTAAAGACTTAAGATGAAGTGCAATTTTTCAAATTTGAAACAAGGTAATTTACTGATTATACTATGCAATGATTTGAAAATGAAATGTTGTGAATGCATATTTGAAATGAAAAAATGCATGAAATGGGATAATTTAATCTATATCTAATGAAATGCATGTTACAGAAGCTCAACCAACTAATATAGATAGTTAATGGGAGCAAACAAAAGCTTAAAAAAAGGTTTTTCAATGTTGTGAAAAGCAGTTTCAGGGGTGAAAAGGGACTAAGTTTTCCAAGGTGGTGAATTAGTCCCAATAGGTATTTTTTTAGAATTTTTGGATTTTTTGGTTGATTTTTATTTTTCTATGTTGTATGATGTAGACCTAAGATGCAAATGTAGAATTTCAGAAATTTTCAATGATTTAAGATGCAAAAAAAAGTGCAACCTATATACACTTTCACTAATGCAAAGTTTGAAAACCTAGAATGCAACTTAAATAATGCAAGCTAATTCTAGGATGAGGATGGACTCCAAATTAGACAAGAAGGTATTCGAAAAAGTAGGTTCACCAAAATGAACCACAATTTTTTGTAGGATAGGAGCTCTCTTGCACTTCTAGGGTTTTGCACCTAAAAGGAGAAAGGAATCCCACAAAAACATGGGGGTTCACTTAATAGTAATGCTAATATGATTGAAATATGTCTAAATGGAATGCAAAGATTTGATAAAAGTAATGAATTATTAATGCAAAACTAATGAAATGCAAATTGTTTGAAAACACATTGTGATATTTAGAAAGATAGATTGAATACAATATAAAACAAGATAAAGAAGCCAAATAGAAAAAGTGCACTTGGAAACTAAAAAAGGATGGAATGAAGACTACAGATGTCTCTAAAATTTTGGAAAATCTAATTTTATGGCCAACTAAGACACTTATGCCAAGCTAGGTGACCTAGTCCTAGATCTGGGAAACTACTCAAGAGCCCATTTTGGCCAAATGGGTATCCAGATCTACAAAAAATTATGTCAAACATATGCAGTGGGACTAAGTTGCTACTATTAGTAAATTAGCCCACTTTGGCTTTTTTGAAAATCTGAAAGTAGAAATGGAATTCCTTAGTCTACACTTTCTATTCCTCCAAGTGTTTGGTTCTAAAACTATCAAATTCAGGCCTAAAAGTGACTTTTTGTGGATATTTTGGCTTTTCAAAAAAGGAGATGTCTTCAACAACTTTTCAACATATTCTTCAATTATTCCCAAGCCTTCAAGGTACCTAAATTTGCAAACACACAATGAAAGAGATAGAAATGTTGAATGTTAGGGAATAGGGGTTTCCCTTGGTCAAACCCCTTTTAGGTAATTAAACCAAATGGAGAAATAAGATGAAGCATGAAAATGAAATGAAGGGATTAGAAAATTTCCATGATGATTTATCTTAAATTTCTACAACAATGGATGAAGAATCAACCCTTCAATGTTTGAAAAATGATCTTGAATGCTCTCTAAATGATCTAACACTAACTTGCTTTACTTGAATGCATGATTAATGATGAATGAATGATGAATGAGTTATGAACTAGGCTTTAGAAGCTTGTTTATATAGGAAATCCATCTAAAATGCTTGTTAATTTGATCCCCAAGGCCAAAATGAAAGAAAATTAAACTTAAAACCCAATTTTTCTCGCTCGAACCTTGAAAATAGACCAAATGGGACTAAGTCACCAAGCTAGGTGACTTATTCCTACCTAGATGGGACTAATTCACCCAAATGGGTGAATTGGTCCCATAGGGGCTCTTTTGCCAGCTGGATTGTCGGGGAATGAAGAATTTCAATGTTTATGATGATTTTATTGGGTCTTTGATCAAATTAAGCCTTGGGATGAAAATATGGGGCCATAGGGGCCTATTAATGATAATTAAAAGGGTAATTAGGGCTAGGGACACAAATTTTAATATGAAAGTGTGAAAGTGTGAAAGTCTTTTACAACACCTTTAAAAGGAATCATTAGATGCATTTTATTCAGTTTGCAAGGGCCCAAGACCTAATGTAGATGTGTAAAACACCTCACAACACTAAATCAAGACCTCATTAAGTCCAATTTTTCATTAATTATTCCCATATCAAGTGTGAAAATGTCAAGGATACATTTTTTTGGGACACAATATCATAGTGTATATGTCAAATGCTTTATTGTGACTTCTTTTTTCTTTGATTTGGTCCTATGATACATGAAAAAAATATTATCAAGGTTTCTCATATCATGGTACATCCTATCATATACTATAATAAAAAAAAAGGTTTCTCATAATATAGGTTCCTATCATGTACCTTAATGATCATTCATCTTCCCCACCCTTCTCTTTTCTTAGTCGATGGAATCCATATATCCACCATTATGTAGTCTCTACCAATCTACTTCTTCTTCCATCCATTTCTAGAAAACACTTTTTTTTGCCATCGTTGTTTTTCCTCTCAAAGGGGCATCCCTAAATCATTTCTAAATTACCAATTCTTGGTGCATGTTCCACCTTTTCGACTAGGTTCCTACATCTACTTGCTTTCAAACATTGTTATTTCAAACACAATTTCAAAGAGGGGAAGTGTGTAAACACCTATTTTCAACCATCACCTAATACCTTTTCACATCCTCGTGATAACCCACTCATATTTCCTATTACACTTGAAATTTTCCCTTTCATCACTCATTATTAATAAAATAATTATCTTCGTAAATCCCCTCTTTTATTAAATAGTTAAAAAATTATTTTATTACCCATTTATCCACAAATAAAATACCTAATACTGATAAAACCTCTAAATATACCATCAATGTTCCTTTGAAATCCCTCTCATAAAGGCACCAATAATCCTATTTCCTACAAAAATTGGATTTAAATCTCGTTTTGACGAGAGCTAATGATTAACTTTCGTATCTTGGAGGTACTATCAATAAACCAAAAAAAGATAATTATATTTAATAATATTGTGAGATAATGTGTTAACATTTATTATAGGAATAATTACCAAGCTAGAGTTGTACACGTGAGAGGTCTAAAAGTACATGTGAGAGGTCTAAAATATTTCATCATGCACCAAATGATCATAAATGACTTTTAGAGCACTCGTTAGGTTTTTCTTTAAACAAGGTTAATACTATCTGATAGGGAATTCTGAGGTCATAGAAGTTTAATTCATTGTTTTCATGGCTACTAAGAGTGCATTGTGTGGAGGTGTGAGAACTCACATCAGGTTGGTGTGTACTCGTAAACAAATGGCCTTCCTTGGCATAATCTCAAAGCTTCGTTTAAAGTAAATTATGTTAGAAGTAGATTTCATGTTGAATGGAGTATTCAAAATCATTCTAGGACAAGATTTTATGTTTTAAAATGAGAGATATATAGTGGATTCTAATATCTCCTCACATTTTTTGGCAGCCCTTCTATACCTATAGGTTCCCAATGGGGAGGTGGTGGAAATGGCCTAGAAATTTTTCATCCCTGAATTCTAGGTGGGTTGGAGGTGTTGGAAGCTACCACTCTGGATCATGGAATTCCCAGACCGTGAGACATGGAGCTTCTTTCTATCCTTTGTTAGGTGCTAAATTATTATCCTTTCATTCTAGATATTAAATATTTGTCTTTGCATAGGCAAAGGGAGAAGGTCGAGGGGGGAGTAAATTTCTTGAAGAAAATGTTACATATCAAACCGGTCTAGGAATTCAAATGGGTAGGAAATTTTATCAATTATGTTCAAACATATGGTAATGAATAATTCAATTTTTATGTAAGCCTTACTTCATGTTTTGTTATCAATTTTAATATGTTAAATGTTTTTCCCTATTTAGCAACTTATCATGTCACTAGGGTTTTGAAATCATTCATCTGATGCTGGGGATTTTGAAATCTAGAAGGCTAAATTACCAAAGCTAGCTTTAAGGTCACATGTTTTTTGTATTGTTATTTAGGCCCTATGAAGTTGTATATGGTTGCATGGTTGGAGGGGTGAAGGTTTTAGGGTATACCTTCGATTTAACCATTGAAGGGTCTACATTTATTTTTAATACTATTTGTTTTTTCAAGTTAATTTTATCTGACTTGAGGGAAGACCATATTCCCCTCCATTATGTGTATTGGCACTTATAAAAAATTATTTCAACTACTTTATTAATACCAAAAATTCAGCCCAATGGCCTTTTATCTAAAAAAAATCCCTCTCATTATGCCACCATTATTTTTTCCTTATGCAAATTCTTTAGTAAAATTAAATAAAAAAGAAGATAATTATCCTCATCCATTTATAATTCTCATGACTATTATTGGCCAATAAATATTTCCCACTTTCTCGTGGATTTTATCTTAACTAGGTTGCCCATTGTGGTTGAATCTCTACCATTCACATTCCTCTTTTCATCTCTATAAATCAACCCTTCATCCTTCATTTCTATATACACAAATGGCCATTTTACAAGAACATATTGGAACCGACATTTCATCGAATAGAACATCCAACATATGGGTATGTGCAGGATCATGATGGGCCAAAAAGTGGCAATATGATAGGTATGTGGCTGACAACTTTTTTAACCCAAAATTGATGAAATGAAAAGGGTTTTTAAAGGAGAATCTCAGCTTTCCACCAATATAAATTATGCTTTACTTTGAATTTAATAAGTAATTACTATTCATTTTCTATTCAAATTATGACTAAAGTCCTGATTGATAGACTGATTGAAAAACATCTATAGTTTTCAAATGGTATCACATTTTTTGAATCCAAAACATGCATCACATTCTATGCTTCGCATATTATAAGATTAAAACAAGAAAATTTGAATTTCATGAAGTTTTGACAAAGTTAAGGTGGTCGGACATCACGAGTTTTTATATTTTTTAAAATTTGTAATAAAAAATTCATAATGTGAATTATTTACTTAGAAAAATTACAAAGTATGCATCGTATCGGGACATGGAGTTCTCTCACTTATATCTAAAAATTATAAAAATTATTATCATTTTCATTGTGGTTAGGGTGATCATACAAACACACAACTTCTTATTTGCTTTTCGAGAATTTAAGTACTAAATTGCATTGAAATTTAGGGGTATCTTGTGTTTCTTTTTTTAAAGAAGAAACAAACCTAGTAGTTTAAAACTAAATTCAATTTGCTTTCTGATTCTATTCTTACATGTTTTGAAATAATATAGATAACCCATTCAGTACGTCAGTTTTCTAATTTTAATTTTTTTCTTTCAAATCTCCCTGTCAATCTCCTTCAATTATCATTTATCATTTGTCTGTTATCATGAATATCAGGAGTGGTCAGATCACTCAGGATTTAGCCTAAATGTGTCATTTATCTTTAATATCATGGTGGGTTGGTCCTCCATGTTCTGTGAGCCTCTTTGGTGGCAAAGTGCCAAATGTAAATGTCAGCCATATCATCGTGCTCAATCTGTCAGCTTCAGAATTTTGGTTGACGGTGCATGTATGCTCATAGCAAAGAGCTGACAATTCATGTTTATAAGGTGAAAGATCAATGGTGCCTGCCAACCCTCTAAGCTTTTGGTGGGTCCAGACTAAACCCCACTGGGAAGCAAGGAATGATGGAGATTAATCCATGATGGATGGATGATGACTGTTGAAGTATATGGTGAGACTAGACAGTGTGGGAGATAGGATGTCATATGAACAGATGGTGATAGACCAGTAGCCTGCTAGGATTTTGTGGGCCCATGTCCTTTGTTAGCTATATAGCAGTGAGAAGTGTGGATTCAAAGGAAAATATCTAATAGCTATGATTTAAGGTATGATGTGGAGGTTCTTCATCGGAGGGATATATGGATATCAGTGGAATACAAGTGTAAATCCTAAATTTTTTTTGATAAAGCTTCCTCAAAGAGACCTTGCCATATCGGGGTGAGAAGATTTTAAGTCTCCTTGATATTGTGATAACAAGAAGGTGGATGGAAACATGAGTAGATCAATGGAAATAGATGGATGAGTTATGTGGTGACATGTGGCACGGTGTTATTCATAGATTGCACATCATTTTTGTAAATCAACATGATCATTGGCTAAATGATTTCAAACTTGAAGATGATGGTTGAAGTCACTGATAACCATGTAACTTCCTGTGAAAACTTGTTGTTCATTGGACAACGAGGCGGTACTAAGACATGGGAGGAAAGAATGATGAGAGATAAGGTTGACCTAAAGGAGTATAGATAAAAAGACAAATAGAGATAGAGAGGAGGTGGTAGAGTAGTTTCTAAGATATGAGATCATGGAGCTGAATTTGAAGGTCGATCTACATGTTTGAATGATGCTTTGTAATAAAAAATCCCATGTAATTCTGTAAAAAAAATTCTATTTCAGTATCAATAAAATATCTTTGTTCTTCTTGAATTTTTGTTGTGCAAACCTATGTTGTTTTGGTGAGTTTGGTTTGTAAGGGGCGTACCCTTCATCAGTGGTATTAGAGCAGGATGTCTTGAGTTTGTAAACAAAGCACCGAATGTGAGGAAATTTATCGTAGGACCTGTGAGTATGAGTTGAGATCAAAATGCCTCCAAGACCTTTCCAGTTCGATAGAGGTAGAGGCAGAGGCAGAGAAGGAAGAGATCCTCCTAGAGATGAAATTAGAGCCATGAAAAGGTAGATGGATACCTGGCAAGAAGAGGTTTGTAGGAGAGAACTGCATTGAGAAAGAGATGAAAATGAAGATGAAACTGAAGAGGAAATGGAATTGGAAGAATAGGATCAAGTGGATCCTAGAGAAATGAGATTATTGGGAGTCATATCTAGCCTTGGAAAGAAACATAAAATGGAGGTTTCAACTTTCAGTGGAAGTTTGAATCTTGAAGAGTTGATATATTGGATCAAGGATGTGGAGGAATTTTTTGAGTTTGAGGAGATTGAAGATCCTCACCGAGTGAGGTTTGCAAAGATGAAGTCACAAGGTCCTGCAAGTATATGGTAGAAAGAGATCCACCTTGAAAGAGGAAGAAAAGGGAATGATAAAATTTCTAAATGGGGTAGAATGGTGGAAAAATTGAAGAAGCAATTTATTCCAGTTGATTATGAGTTGGAGCTACTTAAGAAGATGCAAACCATGAGACAAGGAATGAGGATGATGAAGGAATACATAGAGGAATTTCACAAGATCTTGATTAGAATAGGATATTTTGAAGTGAATAAGGAGAAATTAGCTTGTTATCCCAATGGGATGAAGCCTAGCATACAAGAAGAGTTGGAATTAGTAAGAATATACACCATTGAGGATGCATATCAATTTGCTTTGAAAGTAGAAGAAAGATTGAACAAGAAATTTGAGAATAAGAAGAAAGGGAAAGGTAGAGATTAAGGACAACAAGGATGATGAACAAGGAGGACGAACAACAAATTAGAGACATTAAGGAAAAAATAAGGAGGACGAACAACAAATTAGAGACATTAAGGACAACAAGGATGAAAGAGATCTATATTCTTGGTTATATTATGAAAAGCGAACTCCTTGGCCAAGTGAATAATGTTGTTTCTATCACAAAACAAAGTGAAAACAAATTGCTTACACCAAAATTTGACCAATAACCACTGTAACCATATCATTTCCTTTGCTCCTTCAGTGAGAGAAATGTATTCTTCCTTAGTAGATGAGAGTGCAACCACTTGTTGGAACTATGAAACCTAGCTAATAGAAGCCCCAACAAATGTAAATGCATATCCAATAGTAGACCTCTATTTTTTTGAATCTCTAGCCATATCTAAATCAACATAACCTCACAGTTGAGTATCCTTTCCTCAAAAACATTAAAAATAATTTGATGTACCTTTCAAATATCAGAAAATCCACTATACCACCTGTCAATTAAATTTATCCATATTACTCATAAATCTTCTCACAACTCCCACTGCATGAGCAATATCCAGACAAATACAAACCATGGCATACATGAGACTCCCAACTTTTTATGCATATGGAACATTGTTCATGTGTTCTTGATCTTCTTGATTTTTTGGACACATAGCTGACAATAAACGAAAATGATTAGCCAATGGAGTACTAACAAACTTGAAATTATGCATATTGAACCTATCCAAGATTTTGGCAATATATTTCTCTTGAGATAATCTAATTTCTCTCTTCTATATATCCCTGATTATTGTCATCCCAAGAATCCTCTTCGCTGCCCCTAAATCTTTCATGGAAAAATGTTGAGCCAAATGTTACTTCAATTCATGAAAAATCCTCACACTAGTGCTAGTAACCAACATATCATCAACATAAAGAAAAAGTATAACAAACTCACCATTAGCAAGCTTCTTATAGTAGATACACAGGTTTGATTCACAATGAGTAAAATGTTGTTGAGTCATGTGAAGCTATCAAATTTAAGATACCACTACCTTGGGGCTTGCTTGAGCTCATACAAACTCCACTTCAATGATCTCCAATATAAATGTTCCTGACCCTGTTTAGTAAAACCTTCAAGCTGCTCCATTTACAACTCCTCTTCAATACCCCCATGAAGAAATGTTGTTTTGACATCAAGTTGCTCAAGTTGAAGATCCCATATAGCTGCCATGCCCAACACAACATGAATTGTTGTCATCAAGTAACAATTGGTTAGAAAATTTCATTGAAATCAATCCCCTTTTTCTGATCAAAACCTTTCACAACCAATCTGGCCCTATAGCATTTAATACCTCCATCTTCTTCTTTCAAATGATACACCCATTTATTCTTGAGCGGTTTTTGATTTGGTGGAAGAGTAACTAAATCCTATGTATCATTTTCTCTCAATGAATCCATTTCATCTTGCATAGCCTCCATCCATTTAATTGGTTTTTCATCTTTGCAAGCCTGTTTAAAGGTTGTAGGCTCTAACTAATCTGAGAGAAATAACTCATAATCATCAAATTTAGAGGGACGCCTTTTCTCATAGGTAAACCTCCTTAATTGAGAAGCTTGTTATTGCAATGTATTATCCAAGCATAATCTCTATAATTTATTTTGACCATCATCTATATTAGAATGTAAATTACCTCCAAGATTATGTCTTTGTACATCAACAATCCCCTATTTTTGTACACTACCTACAATACTCAGCATCTATACGCCAATCGGTTGTGGCAACAAATTTCCCTGTATTTGAACACTTCTATGTTCCTGCACACTACTTCTAATCTGAGCATGTGAAAACACAATATGGCCAATGCTCTATTCTTTTTCCTTAATGTTTGATGGAAATGGCAATGTTGAAATGTGTGAAGATTGCATGGAACTTTGTGAAGGAAGCAAAATGTAATGAGGTAGGGACATATCCTCTATTGGCTCCATGGAATTGAAATGAGAAGACTATGTTTGAAAATAACCTTGTGAAGGATACACAAAAGCTTGAGGAGGTGATGCATCAACAAATAAAGGGTGTGTTTGAAATGTTGAAGACTACACAAAATTGTGTAGAGGCAGCGTTGAAAAATGAGGAGACATCGATGAAGTAGATGGTGGGAGTGAACAAACAATTGAAGGCAGAGAAATAAGACTTGGCATGAAAATTTGTGTAGAACCCTGCTGTGTGGACATGGTGATAGGCTATGAGCTTATATTAGAACCAAAAATAGGTCCTCTAAATTTTTTATTATTCTCTGTAAAGAGATCATCAATAGGTAAAAATTCTTTTACAAGTATATCTTGTTTTTCAGACTTGAAAAAACTTTTCGATTAAACACCACATCCTAGCTACGAATAAGTTCCTTGGAAATAGGATCCCACAAACAAAAACCATATTGTTCTTCACCATAGCCAACAAATATTCATTGCCTTATCTTAGAATCCAGCTTCGTTTGCTTTTCCATAAGAACATGAGTGAACACTTCAAAGCCAAAAACTCATAAATGAGAATAAGAAATTTGTTTATCCAACTATTCCTCTTCAGGAATATTAAAATCCAATATGTAGGAGGGTGTCCTATTAATAAAATATACTACTATGTTAATTTCCTCCACCCAATATTCCTTTCTTAGGTGTACATTAGAGAGCATACATCGATCCCTCTCTAAAATAGTTCTATTCATCCTCTCGGCTGCATCAGTTTCTTGAGGAGTAAAAGGAACTATTTTGATCTATCTAATGCCATTATCTACAAAAAAACTATCAAATTCCCCTGAAAAAAATCTCCCCCATTATCAGTTTGTAAACATCTTATTTTATGTCCATTTTGATTCTCAACCATGGCTTTGAAAAGTTTGAATTTAGAAAAAACTTCTGATTTTATATTGATCATATAGACCCACACTTTTTGAGTACAATCATCAATAATGAGACAAAATAATTATCTTGTCCAAAAGAAGGTACCTCTGTAGGTCTAAATGCATCTGAGTGCATGAGTTCCAAAGGTGTTGACTGCTTGTCATGACTAGTCTTCAAGAAGCTAATATGCTTTTGTTTTCCATCAAGACAATGCTCACATAACTCCAAATCAATGAATTTAAGCTTGGAAGTTGATTCCTTTGAAGCATGACTTCAAGTCCCCTTTTGCTCATGTGTTCAAGCCTCTTATTCCAAAGCTCCAAACCACTATCCACAATTGCCATTGCAACTCTCACTTTACCATGACACTCTAAAACATATAGATTACCCAATTTGTTTCCTTTCTCAAGTACCAATACACCCTTGGTTACTTTCCAATTATCTAAAGAAAATTTCACATTGCACCCTTTAGCATAAAGCTGGATCACTGATATTAAATTTCTTTTCAGCATAGGAACATGTTTCACATCCTTCAAGATCCATTTATTTCCATTTTTCAAATACAACATCACATCACCTTTCCTACAATTTCTCATTATTTATTATCACCAAGAAAAATTCTACCGAACTTACCTTCTTGGTAGTTTATGAAAGCACACTAGCATGGAGTAGCATGAAAAGAGGCGCCATAATCGAGTACCCATGATTTTGCAGTAGTGTCACTTGTTGATAAAACCAAAACACCATCTTCTTTATCATATGCAGTGTTTGCTTCATTATTTCTTACATTTTCTTGTGCCTTTTTGTAATTTAAGAAATTCTTTTTTGTGTGACCCAGTTTGCCACAAAACCAACAATCACTATTTCTGCCCCTGGACTTCGATCTTCTTGCAGATTTGGATCTCCTTCTATTATTATTTCTGCCTCTATCTTGACTCCTTCCCATATTGTTAGTGCTTACAATAGTCAAGGCATCATCGGAAGAGGGTTCTTAATTTTTACTCCTCATGTCTTCACTGAGAAGTGTGGCTGCAACATCATCAAATTTTAGTTTACTTTTGGTAGCCACTAAAGTGTTAATTGCCATCACAACCCCTTCCTAGCTATTCAATAAAGAACATAATAACATAATTTCTTTAAATTCATCATCTAAATTGATACCCACCTAAATCAATTGAGTAACCAAGGTATTGAATTCATTGAGGTGATTTGACATAATCCCACCTTCTCTCATTTTTAAATTGTATAACTTCTTCATGATGAATACCTTGTTTGATGTCGATGCCATCTTGTACATGCCGGAGAGTTTATCAAAAAGCTCTTTCACTGTCTTCTTAGTTGAAACATTAAATAGAACGTTGCTGGATAGTGAAAGAAAAATAGTGGCCCTTGCTTTCCTATCCAGTTTCTCCCACTCCTCATCCAACATCAAACATTTTCCTTTGGTTTTTCCAATCAATGCAAGTGAGAGATCCTACTTAATTAGAAGCGATTCCATCTATACTTTCCACAATCCAAAGGTCTTCCCCATGAGCTTCTCTATCTTACATTTATGTGTGTCGTCCATGCTTCTGGAATTCTTCACCGATTTCCAAAGAAAAACCGCTTCACTACCAAGCTTCTTCACCAAACTCTGATACCAATTGTTGATGGAATTGTCACAGAATAAATGAAAAGAAATGATTTCATAAATTAAAAAATTTGAAAGACAAAAATACACAAACAAAAAAACATAGAATTTTTATAATGGTTCACCAACTAACTACATCCACTTTCAGCAAGAGAAAAACTTTTATTGAATTATGTTTTTGCATATATTCATATGCTACAACATAAAACCATCTTCAACAAGAGAGCTTATATATTTTTTAAGTTTTAATAATAATATGCCTTCAAGGAAAGGAGGCGAAAAGACACGGTAAGTAACTACCAAGAAAGCTGTTGGGCTTCACATACCCAACATATGAAGAGTTTGGCTCATTAATCACTCATAGCAAATACTTCTAGAAGGTTTGGTTATTTGAGATTCTTGTCCTCCATGGGAACCAATTATTTGTGCTTTTACAATTACAATATGAATAATACAATCAATGCCCATAGACAGGTGCCTTCTAGTGTTTCTTCCCATGTAAGAAATATGACCAAGCTGCTTAGTTGGAATGGGAGATATAGAGGAGAACTATTTTTTAAAGAGGCTCATTTTCCTCTCATTATTTTCTTCAACATTTCTCATTTATTTTTTTAAAGTGTGTATGAAACTTTGGCAAAGGCAATAAAGGAATCTTTTGAGTGGAGGGCTGTTGACGTCCTGGTGTGCAATGCAGGTACAATAAAAGTTGTACGTCTGGATGAGGGCAGGATTGAAGATCTGCATGCCATGATTCAGACTAACTTGACAGGGGTTGTCAATACTCTGCATGTTGGGATTCCATTGATGAAGCAGAGGAGTGCCCAAACACGCATGTCCATTGTTCTCATAAGTTCTCTGGCAGGAATGGTAAAACCTTTTGTATGCTTATTACTCAGAAGTTTTTAATTCTTCATTATGGACTGATATGGATTCTTCATTCCATAACTTGTGATTTTCAGTTCAATGTCCAAAGTAATGTGAAGTCAACAAAATTATCACATCCAAATTAATTATCGACAGTTCGCCCTTATTAGTTTGTTGATCGTTTCTTTTGGTGTGTGTTTTCAATCTGGCAGTACCCTCTGTATGGTGCCTCTGTGTATGTTGCAACCAAACATGGTCTAAAAGGACTTGGAGAAACTCTCAAGCTTGAATTGATGCCTTATAACATCCGAATTAGTATAGCCTTTCCAATGTTTGTGAAAACTCCCATGCTTGATTACGGTAAGTAGTTCAATTTTGTCTTAATGAGAGTTTTTGTTAATTTATTTTAAATTAAATATAAATAGAGAAATTTTTATCTAAGATTTTAAAAAATATTTTGGGCAGGCTAACAATCAAATAAAACAAACCGTTGATGTAAATATTAGTAATCAAGCTTTCTCTATTTTTCATGGTTGTTAAAGTATTCTTCAATTAAGCTCGATCTAATTTTGTTCTTATATTCCCAATTTATATAGGTGGCTTTGAAGATGACAGAGATATCTTGCAAATTATTAAGGCCACAGCTTTTTATAGTCGAAGCCAAGCAAACACACCTGAGCATGTTGCAAAATATACATTAGAGGCAACAAAGAATGGAACCTTTCTTGTCACAAACCAATTCATCGGCCTTGCATTATCGACATTGTCTCGTGGAACCATGCCTGCAGACTCACTTGGAAGGGCTTTGATTGAAATGATATTATTTATTCCAATTAGACTCTTTAGCTTCTTGGTTGCTTGTTTCACCTATTATGTTGTAAAACATAGAAGTAATAAAAAATGTTAGAATTTTTGTTTAGAAGAAAAACTAAGTCTAAAATGTATATGTTTATTATTGTAAAACAAAGTAATGCCACCTTTTAAATTATTAATAATTGCAATTTTGCAATTCAAATATTACATATTTTTCTTTTCATTTTTAAACTCATTTTGATTGGTTTGTTCTTAATATGATTATTAGTGTAGAATAATTATAGTGTGAAAATGGGAAGATATTATGATCCTTATTTGATAAGATTTGCATATGTTTGTAGGGATTGATCTTGATTATTTGATTATCCTAGGTTATTTCCATAATTGTAAAACTTATCCAGGTCAGCTCTATGTGAGTGGAAATGACCATTGGAATTCTAAAATTTATATTTATATTTGGGTCATTATTAGCTTCCTCTAGTTATCCATTATTAGCTCACTAAAGCACAAAACAACTAACTTGTGTGTTGGGGTGCTATATTTAAGAACACACCTTAGTCTCATTTCATTACCTAAATAATAAAATAATCATCATTGCATCATCTCCTTACAACATCTAAGGAATCAATTGAATGGTTGCTTCTTGTCTTCTATATTTGTTCCAAAGCATTTAAATTAGATCATAAGGGCTTGACCAAGGGAGAATATCTTTGTATAGTAACTCCTCATAGGTGTTTCTAAACACCAGTAATAATTTGTTGTGTTTCTTATAAATAATGATGAGAAGATCATATAACTCATCTTTAGATCAATTCAAATCTTCGAGTTAGATTTACATCTACAAGTTTAGAGATTATTTTCACTTCTTTTCTTCTATCCTTGTTCTAAATTTTTTAAATTGGATCATAAGGGTCTGACCAATGGAGAATCTGCTTGCACAGTAAAATCCCCAAATGTGTTCCTAAAAGCTAATAATAAGCTGTTACCATTGGTGTCAACAACTGAGCCCAAGATCACAACCTACAAAAAGATCTTCACAGGTGAGAGAAGCAGCACAAGGCTATTTCATCAGAGAAAAATATATTGAGATGAGATAAAATACACAATGTACAATAGTGCCTAAAAATGTGCCTAAATTTCATCAGAGAAGCAATGTAAAATGTACAAATGTGTTCCTAAAAACTAATAATAAGTTGTTACTATTGGTGTCAACCATTGAGCCCAAGATCACAACTTGCAAAAAGATCTTTATAGGCGAGAGAAGCAACACAAGGCTATTTCATCAGAGAAAAATATATTGAGATGAGATAAATTACACAATGTACAATAATGCCTTATAAAGGCTTGAAAATATATAATGGGTGAGAAAACTACCCTATGGGAAAAACTAATGATCCCTGTGGTAAACTTAACACACTAACACCCCCCCTTAAGTGAAAACTTAGTGAGAATTATTATGCAAAATGAAGATGAAATATGGGTCCTGGCAACACAACCATGTTAGGTACCCATTTAAAATGCAAAAATAAATCTCTCACAAATGGAGAAAAGGAGAAAAACCATGTGGAAAAAAGCTTCTCTCCAAAAGAGAAAAGAAAAATAAGATGCATGGATGGAGGACTCAATAACAGCCCCCAAGGACTACATACTTATGTATCTACAATCAATGACCCCCAATAAGAGCAAAAGAGAGAAACTACATAGCCCCCCCAAAATGTGTAATCACCTACAAAAATGGTAACTTCTTAAAGACAAAACATGATCCAATGTTGACAAACAAATTGTCTCCCTTTTGGAAGAAACAAAACCAAGTACAAATGCAGGTATGCTTCCCATTCTAGATAGGAATTAGCAGGTGAAATCCAAATGCACGATGAAAATGTCTCTAAAATCTTCTCATGTGTTGCCAAGACCTTGGAAGATGATGCCATGAACCAATCAGAACTTGTCCAATCACAATAGAAGGTGGCAAACAAGGGACCACTGGAAACTAATTTTGAACATTCACTAAAGAAAAAGATGGATTGACAACAGTTGTACCACAACTATCATCAAATAGAAGGGATATACCCTCAAATATGTCTTCCAAGTCAGAAATGTGAGATTCTACAAACAATGAACCAATGTCTAGCAAATAAGAATCCAAATTAGGAAGACAATGATAATCCTATTGCTCAAGAATGATGGAAATACTCAATGAAGGTGGATCAACTATCCCTAACAAAGAATCAAAAATATTTGAAGCAATTACAACCTCATTCGAAGTCTCAACAACATCCAAAGGATCACAAGCATGGTCTATCTTCTTTGAAGAAAAAGGAGACACACTGGTATTGGAAAGAGGATCATTGAGAGATTGTGGAGTATCAAGATCTTCATGTGATTCTCAAATGTAAGTCCAAAGAGCATAAGGGCACTCAAAATGAACAAGTGAATCCAAAATTCCCTCATCATTTACATGCTAAGAAATAACTCCAAAGACTTGAGCCCTAAAACCTTTCGAAATCATATACCTACTATGTGTTCTTGGAATGGGAACTTCATTATACAAATATGGCAATAGATTAAGCTCACTAAGATTAGTGAGAATTAAATCACACCATTGCCTAAAGTTCCCTTTCTCCAAAGAAACCATTATAATTGAATTCTTCAAAAAATTTCAAATATAGTGCTTTCACAAGTAAAAAACCTTCCAAAAAGAATTAAACCTGATTTGGTGCAAAAAATGGTGAGGCCAATTGCTTGATCTCCATGCTAACACCAACCAAACTCCACCAAACAAACAAGCAAGATAGCCTCCTGTGATACTTGCTCTGACATCAACAAACAACTATATATGAACATAAAAGAACTCCCATGACTAAGGAATGTGAGATAAATGTTCCCAAAACACCCTAAATATTTAGGGGATAACTCTATAAGTTCTGATGAATAGGAAAAGGGATACCTAAAGATATCACACTTTTTCCACTCAATCATCCACTAATGTCCCAGGAGTCCCAATTGGATTGACTAACAACCTCACAAGGTGAGTCAATTCACAATTAGGAAAGTCCTAGGAGGGGGTTCTTTAAGTTCTAAGGGGTTCACCAGCAAGCAAATGCTTGGAAAAGAAAATGCTCAAAAACATAGTGTGATATGCAAAATGACCTAAAACTAGAAATGTAAGCTAAATGAGAGATGCAAATGATGAGATTAGGAAATAGGGAGATAGTATGTGTGTACTTGGGAAGTACGTGGATGCTATGAGGATTTTAGAAATGTAAACATGATTCCAAAAAGTCTTGTGGAGGACTAAGATGCCTAGGATGGCATATTAGTCCCATTACTATTTTTCGGGGAAAATACAGAGTCTTCAGATCTCAGAACTGGATCTTAGAAAATCTCAGAATTTTTTTTCAAAAGAATTAAGATGCCCAAGATGGCGTGGGTATGTGCAAGATCATGATGGGCCAAAAAGTGGTGATATGATGGGTATGTGTAGGGTATGTGACTTACGACTTCTTTTTTACCCAAAATTGATGAAATAAAAAGGGTTTTTAAAGGATATTCTCAACTTTCCACCAATATAAATTATGCTTTACTTTGAATTTAATAAATAATTATTATTCATTTTCTATTTGAATCACAACTAAAGTCCTTATTGATGAGGTGATTGAAAAACATATATAGCTTTCAAATGGTATGCATTCTTTGAATATGAAACATGTGTCACATTCTATGCTTCACATACTATGGGATTAAAAAAAATTTTTTATTGAATTTCATGAAGTTTTGAGCAAGTTAAAGTGGTCAGACATATGATTTTTATATATTTTTTAAAGTTGTAATAAAAAAATTATAATTAATTAGTTACTTGGGAAAAATTACAAAAAATATACATCACATGAGACATGAGTCCTCTACTTATATCTAAAATATTATAAAAATAATATCATTTTATTGTGGTTAGAGGGTGAATTGAATAGGACACCTATTTATTTCTTATTTTTCCCTAAAATTTAAGTACTCTTTGCATTGAAATTTTAAATTTTGCTTAAATAGAATTTTTTTTCTTTAAATAAACCTAGTTTAGAAACTACATTCAATTTGCTATAGATTCTATTCATATTTTTTGAAATAATATAGATAACTTATTCACACTTTTACGTCAAGTTTCCTAACTCTATTTTTTCTAAACTTTTCGCCACTTAAGGGCCTATTTTTTCCATGATGATCTTGCACATACCCATGTATTAGTCTCGTTCTAAATTTTTGCAAACTCTGAATAGGATCCAGAGCTCCAAGGTCTACACTTGCTACCCTTCTGATCTCAGGTTCTGAAACTTCCAATTTCATCTTGTAGGTGAGTTTCTATTAAGATGACAACTTTGTAAAGCAACTTTTCAACTTATGCAACTTTGCACTCCAAGTGATCTTCAAGTCTACAACCTAGATCTACAATCACAAATATGCAAGATGGAAAAACTTGTTTTTTGTTATTGAATGGGGGTTTGCCTTGGTCAAACCCCTTGTTGGTAATTAAACCTTGAAATGAAATAGAATAATGAAAGCAATGGTGAATGAACAACATGCAATGCTACAACTCACCAAAACCTTGTGAAATATGCAAACTTGTGTGTAATGGCTACAATGGACATGGATCTTGAATGCTTGATAGATATGACTTAAATTGATTTGCTTGAATCAAAACCCTACATCACAAATGTTAACACAACAACACACATGATGCAAGGAAATTCTTTGATATGATGCTTGAATATAAAAATGGATCCAAATGCTCGATGAATCTACTCTTGAATGCTCTTGTGAACTCAATTATGATATTGAAAAAGTTCTCACAAAAGATGGGT
>VDFB02048367.1:0-13082 GCA_007258455.2 Sequoia sempervirens
AATTCATTGTACTAATCCACTACCTTTAAATCCACCTTTCTCTTGAAAGTTTGGATTCACATTATCCTCATTCTTTTCTTCATTATTTTATTTCGAGGAACTCCCTCTTCCTTTATTTGAACTGCTACTACATCTTTTACTAGCCACTTTGTTGAACCAACTTAATTTTTTCTCTAGTTTTAAGGCTAGTTTATATGCTTCATACATTCAATTTGAGTAGGGCTAATTCATTTTAGAGTTTGAATCTAATAGTGTCAATGTATTTAGCCACAACATGCTTATAATATTTTTAATATTTTTTATAATTTGTAACTTCAAATATTCTTTAGTGTAGGATGATATGGATGACTCCTTTTGTTTTAGATTTTGGAATTATCTAAAGAGATTTTGTTGATAATCTATGGGCATGAATTTAGCCTTCAAGTATTTTAACATTTTTGGACATTGTTTTATTTTCTGTCTCCCTTGATTTCTAACATTTTGGATATTCTCCCACCATAGAATAGTATTGAATTCATCTTAGATGATGCAACTTTTACCCTTTTTGGATCAAGTTCCTTAGTTCCTTCCATGGCATAGTATTTTTCTAACTCTTGAATCCAATCTAAAAGCACCTCTAAATTTAATTCACCTTTAAAATCAAAGACCTCAAATTGAACTCTAGTCTCTTGTTTGGTGATAGCCTCAATGATTTTTTCTATAGGATCTATGGCAACTACTTGTGCCCTTCTAACTTCTTGTTCTTCCTCAAAATCGTCATGAGGAAACCTAGCCTCAAGGGTTTGTAACCTTCTAAGTACTCCACCAACTACATTACCTTTCCATCTAACATTCCTCTTGCATCTTCTTCGAAATGCCACACTAACTCCCCTCTAATCCATTCAATTTTTGGCTCTAATACAAAAATGGGGTATGTGCAGGATCATCATGCAAAAAACAGGCCCTTAAGTGGCAAAAAATTCAGAAAAATCAGTGTTAGGCAACTTGACGTAAATATTTGAATAAGTTATCTATATTATTTCAAAAATATGTAAGAATAGAATTTGTAGAAAATTGAATGTAGTTTCTAAAATACTGGGTTTATTTAAAAATAAATAAAATCTATTTGGTGAAAATTTGAAATTTCAATGCAGTAGTACTTAAATTTCAGGGAAAAAATAAGAAGTAGGTGTCTGTCTGACCACCCTAACCATAATAAAATGATAATATTTTTTTGTAAGATTTTATATATAAGTAGAGGACTCATGTACGGATGTGATGCATATTTTTTTGTAATTTTTTTCCAAGTAAATAATTAATTATGAATTTTTTATTATAACTTTTAAAAAATATAAAAACTCGTATGTTTGACCACCTTAACTTGGTCAAAACTTCATGAAATTGTTTTTTCTTTTTTTAATCCTATAGTATGTGAAGCATAGAATGTGACGCATGTTTCAGATTCAAAAAATATGATACCGTTTGAAAGTTATAGATGTTTTTCAATCAGCCTATCGATGAGGACTTTAGTCGTAATTCTAATAGAAAATGAATAATAATTATTTATTAAATTCAAATTAAATCGTAATTTATATTTTTGGAAAGCTGAGAATCTCGTCTAAAAACCCTTTTCGTTTCATTAATTTTGGGTGAAAAAAAAGTCGTTAGCCACATACCCTACAAATACCCATAATATTGCCACTTTTTGGCGCACCATGATCCTGCACATACCCAATGATGTAACACAGTTTTTAATAACCAACCAATTAAATAAATAAAATATACTTTATTTTTCCTTTTACTTGAGTAGGCATAATAATTTCAATAGTAGAGAGTCATGAAGGTTTGATAAACCCACTCAGATTATCAATATAAATACATATGTAATAGTTTTCATATTATATTAATAACTAGAAAATTGCATATTAACTACAACCATTAAGAAACTAGTAAAAGATTGGAATATTAACAAGAAGTTTCCATGTTTTTGATTCCCCTCAAAACTGATAAAAGTTGTTGTTCTCTATTTTCTCCATCACTAGGTCTATAATACTATGAAATCTCCCTAACTAAATAGCTCACTAGAGATTCCCCTTGAACGAACTCAACTAAAATCTAAAAATAGTAGCCTACTTGATAATTGTTAAGTGAAGAACAATAAAAAAAAACTATGAAATAAACATCTAAAAATAGCAATCTAAATTTCCAAAAAGGAATAAATATCCTCTCAACCAACTAAACGTGAGAGGGGAATGTTAGAGTAAATTCTATACATTAGGGTGTCTGTCGGAGAGTCCCACACATTGGCATCTTTATCTTTCCATTTTTCTTCTTCTTTTATTACACAATCAACCAAAATAGCAAGAGCCAACCAAGGGAATTTTTTGGGATAAAACCAAATGAAAACACTACGAAGAAATTGTTAAAGCCACTAAAAATAATCAATAATTTCCTCTCGTGGTTAATGTGGATGTTGAGCACAAAAGAGAAATCCATTACCAACTAGGTGCTATCCATGATCCCTTCTTGTGGCCAAGGAAGAAGCCTAGAAGCAAGTCTTTAAAGTACATTGAGTAGAAATAATTTACCCACAATGACACCCATAAGAAGTCTATCATCCTTAATTTTTGCATAAAGATTCTATCATCCTAAAATTTGGCATTAATAAAGAGTGTATCCTCCTAAATTTTGGGATAAGGTTAATTCTTTCATGTTTATTGAAACCTTATATAATTTTTTTTATTATAATTATCTTTAGAAAAGAGGGGTTGTTTATCCAAATCAATGTTCTTTGCCTTCAAGATGAAGAGTTTGGTAAGCATCTTCCTTTAACTTTCTTGTTTGTTGTTTTTCTTCACCTGTTATGAAATAATTTTGATTCTATCCAAGACTCCCTTATGAATCAAGCACAACCTCCTTTGAAGATAAAAGCCCTTAAACTTTTACCTAATATCAATCTTGGTTTGATCTACTCAAATATTTGCTAGTCTGAGAGAAAATATAATTTTTTTGTTTTACAACAAGACATATAAATAAGGTTTGGGATAGAATAATGGAGAATCTAAAAGAAATATATTAAGTTTGGATTCAATATTATCAAATGTTTTTTTGATGAAAATTAAAAGTTCTAATGTGACTTGGATTTATTGTATCTTCTCCCTCTTTTATCTCTTTCAATAATGACCCTTAAGATTATTAACTTATTCAATGGGAAGACCCTCCTTTAAGACTTGTTAAAATTAATGTTGATGGTACTTCAAAAAATAAGTAAAAAAGTTGGCATGGGTGCTGTTCACTGATTGTTATGATCATAATGCTGGAATCAAGTCCTAGTTTTTAGGTAGTCTTGATGTTTGTTCTAATAATATTTTGGAGTCTATGATTGTTCTTAAGCTCTTTTACATGCTATGCGAAGGTATTTTATAGATGTTAATATAGAATTTGATTATAAATTCTTGACTCATCATTTCAAAAAAGGCCTACTCTTGCTTCAAATAGTAGTAACTAAATTTTATTAAGAAAGACATCAACATTACCATTCATAGTTTCAATTTTGTTAAAAGGGACCATACTAGAAGGAATGAAAATCAAGTTGCTATTTTTTTACTAAATCAACTTCTAATTAGAAGGGCATTAAAGTCAATATTGGAAATAACAAGGATTGCCTTATCTAATAGTGATTTTGTGAATTTTGATTGCAATACCTCTTGGGATTCATAATTCTTGTTGGTGTGCTAGTTCTTTTCATGTTCTTCTATTTATCCATTATACTTGACTTTATTATTACTATTTTAAATAGATTTTTGTATTGATCTAATTTTTTAACATAAAGACAAACATTACTTCTAATATTGAAAACATGTATAATGTTTAAAGGAATAAATACTTATGGCCGTCTATCTTCAATGCATTTAAATTTTCTTGATTTGCTAAAATTGTTTTGCCGTGAATCTCTTAAGTATACCTACTTTATTATGAATTGTTATTTTAATATACTTGTCTACCTTTATATTAAAAAAGAAAGAAAGATTCTAACCGAAAACCTATCTGCTATTAGGTCAAAGATAAAACGTACAATAGAGAACCTAATGCGCCCATGGGTGCAAAGAACCCCGGCTCAAATTTAAAGCAAATGGGGGCTGGAGGCTCGAAGTAAAACATTCAACGTTCAATGGAGTTGATTTATTCGTCTACGTTCAATGTAGTTGCTATATTCATCGACGCCGACGCTGTAGTTCACCTATTCTTACGTGTGTACCTTTCAACGGTTCTTTCTTAAGGAGTACGTTTACCTTTAGTTTCCACTTTGGCGATACCCTTCGCCCAAGCCCATTTGCGTTGGTATATATAGAGAGAGAGAGCTATGAAGGCTTGAGTAAAAGATAACCCCACAGCTCGAACCAAGCAATTTGAACAAGCCATTTGGATTTGGGTATATCAAAAATGAAGGGAATGAATGTTGAGGTGACAGTGCCGACCCATCTGAGATGCCCTATCTCGTTGGAGGTGATGAAGGATCCTGTCACTCTCTCTACCGGCCTTACTTACGATCGGCACAGCATTGAAACCTGGTTAGATGCCGGCAACAATGTCTGCCCCGTCACAAACCAGATTCTACATAATCATGACACAATTCCAAATCACGCTCTCCGTCGAATTATTCAAGATTGGTGTGTGGCCAATAGCGGCCGTGGAGTCGAGCGAATTCCTACGCCCAAGGCACCTCTCAATCCCGCACACCTAAATGCAATTCTGGAAGAAATTTCGTCGGGCGAGAAGAAATCCATAAGCAAACTGAGGCGATTGGGTGGGGAAAGCGATAGGAATAAAAAATGCATCGCCTCCTCAAATGCATCCTCTATTCTCGCCTCCGTTTTTGCCAGGCACAGCGCTCAGGCTTTGAATCGGTGGCAACATTCAGTATTGATTTGCGAAGAGGCTCTGGGGGCTCTGATTATGACTTTGCCCTTGTCTTCCCAGGCCCTGGATACGCTTGCCTTATCCGAAGCCATTGCTTGTCTTGTATGCAATCTCCGAGAGGGCAATCCCGAGTCAAAGAAGAGTGCTGTTACAATTCTTCGAGAAATGATTTCCAAGGATAAATACAGAGGCATCATAGAAAAAAGCGAAGGATTGGCAGAAGGGTTGGTGCAACTTCTGAGAGAGCCCATATGCCTAGCGGTGACAAAATCAAGCCTGTCCATAATATACAACATTGCCCTAAGGAAAAGATACCGGAGCGAGGTCGTGGAGGCGGGAGCTGTTCCTTTGCTGGTAGAGATGCTTGTAGACGGAGATCGGAGCATTTGTGAAAGGGCATTGTTGGCGCTGGACGTCCTTTGCCACTGCACTGAGGGCCGATCGGCTGCTTCTGCGCATGCCTTAACTCTACCAGTGGTTGTTAAAAAGATGTTGAGAGTGTCTGATTCAACAACCGAATTGGCAGTCTCTATTTTGTGGAATATTTGTCAGAATTCTTCGGACGGGGGGCCCATCTGGGAGGCGTTGCAGACAGGCGCCTTCGATAAGTTACTCTTGTTAGTGCAGGTGGGATGTTGTGAGCAAATGAGGGACAAATCGACCAAGTTACTCAAACTTCTCAACGCTTACACACATGATTGCAAATGTGCAGAGACACTCCATTTGCGTCATGTCAAGCGTGCATTCTAGATTAAGTAATTTAGCTACCATCGAGCAATGGAGAAACTATTTAATGTAAATATGTACATTTTTTGGGGGGTTCTTTTGAAGACTATATACAATTGATCTATTTGCAAAATTCCCAGGTTTAATTAACGAGATGCCTAATGCATTATAATCGCTAAAAACCAGTGGTTTGGAAAACGTGAGAGATAACTAAGGAGAAAAGTTGGACCAAAAATCTCTAAAATTAAGAACTTAATATAAAACCTACGAGTCGTGCTTCACCGAGTCCATCCTGCCGAAGGAATATTTTAAGTTATGCAACTGATAAGCCAATAATTTTTAATCGTACTGATTTATTTTGTTGAATTTGAGAGTCATTTGTATTATCCACGATCATTTATGTTGAGCTGTTCATAATGTAATACCTAAGGCAAATCTTGCATTATATTGTTTACATGAACGTACACACTGAGCTAGGTAATTCAAAAACTGTGCGCACCGATTCCAACTTCTATGGAATGCACTCCAAGCTTTTCGAATTAATCTGCACCTTACATGTTTTAATTTTTTTTTAATTTGAAATTTCTATCGTTAGATTAAGTGTTTCTCAATTAAATTGTATATTTTTTTATTTGATAAGAAATCTCTCATTCAATAATATAAATTGTATAATCATCATATTTTTAAATTTAAATTTTTTTAATAAATCAATTTTTTTATAAAATATATTTTCTCACAATTTTATATTTTTTTTACATTTATTTATATTTTCAAAACATATGTTTCATATATTATGTTACCTATACTATTTCGCTTTCATTTTCAACATTGAATCCAAATTTGATTTGAAGATTAATAAACAAACTTTAATTCAAGTTCAGTTTAAGGAATTATTTCATTGAAAAGTTAGTTTTCATAATATAAAATCTTCCTCTAACTTATATTTCATAATATAAAAATATAGTTATGGAAGATTATAAATTATATAGGAAATTAGTATCAAAGGATATTTTTATAAAATTAAGTTTTTGTTTAAATGATATATATTTTTATTATTCAATTATTTTAAAGTTAATTATTCATTATTTAATATATTCTTTTAACATTTTTTTATGAACAAAGTTAGCAATTGACATGACAACAATGTGGTGGACCGAAATGTGAGGTGTTAACAAAATTAATTTCAAATATATTAAAGTAGCTGCATACGTATTAAAGTAATAATGAAAAATATATAATAAAGAATATATAACCTGACAAACCAAATAAAAAAATTAAAAGACATATGAATTGGTGCATAAGTTTCAACCAAAAATTATATAAATGGAAAGCAAAAGAAAAAGGTGGACAAAAAATAATTACCGACTGAGGAAAAAGGTATATGAAGGTGCAACAATTTCAACACTATTAAAAAAATAAATCTAAATTATAACATGAATAAAATTTTAATACTTCCAACATAATACTTTGTTAAATTATTTTAAGGGTGAAAAGTAACTCTAAAATTTAATTCTATAAATAACATTTTTAATTTATTTTTTATTGGTAAAACCACCTAAGGGGCAAATAATCTAACGCTTTTGACTGGAGCTATGAACCAGTGAGGCCACATTCAGGGGGCCTCATCCCCACCATTCATTTTTCTTGCTCCATTTTACCACCATCAGAGTGGAAACCGTGTTGCTTGTTGCATTTCACCTCGTTCTTCTTCCTTTTCCTTTGTACCTTTGTCCAATTTTCTTCTGACGAGCCTCCCTCCCTTTCCTCTACTTTTCCTCTGGTTAGTTGGCTTCCCTTTGGGTCATTTATTCATGATCTACCATCCTTGGTCCTATGATGGACTTCCTGCTGAGAGACTACCGAGGCCTCCGAATCAACATGATTCCTAGTTTGTACCCCACTTTTTCCTTTGGGGTTTTGCCACGAAGGGGAGTGTCTCCATCAAGAAACACCATTGAAGAGGAAGAAGTCATTTCCTTTGTATTTGATTGGGAGTCGCTTGATGGGGCCTTGCTTGAGGCAGTATCGACAACTTTGGGAGGCACATCAACTTCACCATCCAGCCCATCCTTTTCCACTGAGTAATGTTGGGGTGTGACATCTTTCCACCATGTAGCTTGTATTTCATGCCAATGCTTTGAACAGTGTGCAACCATATGGCCAGTGTTGAAACATCGACGACACCGGAAAGGTAATCCCTCATAATCCAACAATTGATTTTCCATCTGGGTGAATTTCAGAAGGACATTCGCAGGGAGATCTTTAGTTGTGTTTATCTCCACTAATATGCGTGCATAGGTGGTGTGCAAAAAGTTTGAGGAACCATCATCCACCCCCAAAAACTTCCCCAGCGAGTTACCAATGGCTGCAAAGCATGAATCACACCAAAATTGAAGAGGAAGATTCAAAAACCTTACCCAAACTGGAGCCAGATCGAAAGATTCTATGAGAGGATTAAAGGAGGGGTACCAAGGTTTTAATAGTAATAAATCTTGATCCTTCCAACTCCATTGGTATTCAAATAGAACTAAGTCTTGGTCCTTTGCATTAGCGAAGGTTACCACAAAGAATCCCCTTGCCATAGGGTAGATCTCTACATCCCCCTACATAAGGGGTTTCCAAAATTCTGCAATCCATTCATGTAGCTCAGCAAGGCTTGGCCAAAACCCCTGAAATCTGCCAACCAGCCCCAGTTCTGCAAAGTGAGATATATTTTCAGCTACTTCGTCAGCAAACTCCCCAACGAAAGAGACCATTGGGGAGGAAGTGGCGCACTGGAGTGCCCTAGGAGCCTGTCGTTCACCCGGGCTGATGGCCTTCGCCCTAGATTTCTCCATCCAACCAATATTTGTCCCCCAATTCTCAGACTTCTTTCCGCCCACATTTCCATTCTCATCCTTCTACTACCTTCAAATATGAGCGCTTGTGGCTACAAGCCATCTTTTGTCGGATGACCTTCCGCAGACATGTAAAACCAAAGACCCCCATTTTCTTTCATTTTAGAGATTTGAAGCAGCTTCTGTCTCCATCATGGGTAATGAGTCTTTCCCCGAGAACAGGTGCGAGAGACTGTTGTGGTGATGGCGGGGATACCATGTTTGAATCGGGTGCCCTAGTCGTCCAATCTATCGGAGGCATCTTAGGGCACGGTTTAGGCTGCACTGATGAAGAAATTGGCGTGATCTTAGGGCACACTTTTCCCATAAGAGTTCCCTTGTCGAGCCCTTTGCAATCAACACCATCCATGGTCCAAGCATTGTTGACCGTAACACCTGTGAAGACAGACGACGACCTGAAACCTATCTCACGTATGGGATTCAAGTAATGGGAGATTTTGGCATCGCAGAAAATTACTAGAATTTATAAATACATTTTATTTTCATTTTATCATGAAAATATTATTTGTTGTGAAAATAGTTTGCATATATTTTATTTGAATAGTTTTTTAAATCATTTTATTAAGAAGGTTAAATTACATAAATTATATATTATAAATAAATATGATTTATCAATTAATTTGTATTAATTTTGTGATATATATATTTTTTTATAAAATTAGTGTATAATAAAAATGCTTACATTTATAATACTTATTCAATTTATAATATTATCATAGAAAAAATAAAAATAGAATAGTATGTGCAACAATTAAATTTTATCTATATGTATACATTTAATTATTTATAATTAATCAAGAAGATAAGTAGGCTTCATTACCAAGAGGGTCATGTTATGTTTGTAATAGGGAGAGAGGAGTGGGGGGATAAAGATTGTTTTATTTAAAAATTATTTCAAAGATTCATTACTAAGAGTGTCAAGGTTATTTTTGAACCATTGAATTTTTGGTTCAAAAAATTTCATGTTGGGTTTAAATTTTTTTTTTGCAAGTTTAAAAAGACATTTTCATGCCTTTGAATCTTTGAAAGAATTTTTAAATAAAAAAAACTTGCTGCAATTTTTATGACATGACAACAACATATTCTGCTGAATATTCCAAGCTCCAACCCCCAAATCCATAAACTAGGAGCCCATATGTCCAAGGGCCAAAATTTTAAGCCCTTTGTTTCGTTTTAGAAGGCTAATTGTGCACCTTTCACAAAATTGGGAATATCTTGGGCATACGAACTCCGCTTTTTGAAAAATGTATATCGTCAAAAAGTTGGTTCCAAGCCTGTTCCAGATCTGGAGGTTATTGTTTCTGAGTTTTTACCAAAAAAATTCTACAATCATTTGAAGACATCTCTTCTATTCTACACTTCTGGGGCCGTAACTTTTGTATGTTGACTCCATTTTTTGAAAACGAATAGGCATCAGAAAGGTGTTTGAATTCTCTTTTCAAATATGTAGTTTATTTCATCAGAAAATTTACCAACTACACAAAGAATTTTCTAAAGTGATTTTTTCTTTTTCACATTTTCTAGCTTTCAAATTTGTACTGGGGTTTGGTTTTTTGTGTTGTGGGGGGTTTTTTTTCTTGATTTCTATATATAGACATCATAAAATAGAAACCTCCATCATTAAACACATTTCAAAACCATAAACATCATGGTAGATCACATATCAGTTTACTGTCTTTCCCCACACAATTATCATACCTGGAAGGAACTTATGTCAAGACTTCTCATGTCAAAAGGGGTTATGGTCCTATTTGGATGAGAATCAGCCTTAGTTGACACATCCACTTGAGATTCTACAACACAGAAACAAAATGGATGAGGCTATGGGCTTGTTGTGATTACATGTTACAGAAAGTCTTTTATTTCACTTGGAGGGTTGCACAACTCCTCGGGCTATGTGGACTAAGTTTCATGATATTTTTGGAACCATTAATCAGTTCAGGGCACTTTAGATTGAGGCTAAATTGACCACCTTGGTACCTGATTATTTTCCATCTATTGAGGATTTCTTGATGAAATTCAAATCACTCAAATCATTGTCACACGGTTGTGGTAAGAGAAAAATAGACACTGAGTGTATATACCTGATTCTATCTAAGCTTCGAGGTTCATTTCAAATATTCTCTTCTATGTATTCTATTCCACCATGGATGTTTTGGGTCCACGATTTACCATGCACACCATTGAGGTATTCTACAATCAGTTGGCACGTGAGCATGCCAAGCTCACATAGTTGGATCCTCTTCCAAGATCAAAGAATCAAGCATTGGTAGCTCAGACATCTCAGGGGAAGCAGAAATAGAAACAGAAGTCGAAGACAGATTCAACAAGCAATGAGAGTAGCTCCAAGCCACCACCGAAGTCTAATTCAAAACCACAATCCAACCCTCAGTAGGGTAAATTTTCTAAGTATGGTGAGTCTTCCTCTGAGACTAAGAAGAAATCAGGTGATCCTTGCAGTTTTTTTGGCAAGGAAGGTCATCCAGTTTCTAGGTGTTGGAAATGATTAGAGGCTTTAGAGGAGGCCATGCAACAACATCATATAACCTCACTTTAGTCACCTTCCCTAGACACAGGGAAATTTCATGCTCTTTCTGCATGAGCATTACCTTCAGGATCCACTTGGATTCTAGATTTTGGTGCTTCTAACCATATGACACACACTCAAGAGTCTGTCACCTTAGTTGCAGCCCATTGTGGCACTTCACAGATTGCAGTTGGTGACTCAACATAGCTTATTGTTATGGGTTCAGCTTTTGTTTCATTGGATGGTGGTTGTCTTCAAGATGTACTTGTTGCTCCTAAAATTTTGACAAACCTCCTTTCCATTTGTCATATTTTCCATTCTGGTACTAGTAAGACAGTTGAGTTCTCACCACATGATGTGGTTATTTGAGACCTACATGATCCTGACTTGGTTGTGGCTACTAGGAGTGTTGATACTACATCCCAGGCGATCCCACAATAATGGGTTACAACTTTTGGCCAAACTTGACATTAAAATCAGGACTTTTCATGAGATATTCACTTTCTTACACCTATACCAGCTAAACCATTAAGAATTTGAAGATGAATCAAACTAGTTATTTGTTAGATCTTTTGTGTAGATTCTAATTATATTTAAAAAATTTAAAAATTAAAAAATTGTGAATCATTTTATGTAATTTTTTATAACTTATTTTTTCTACTAATCAGCATTTTAAAAAAGTGATGTTTACTTTGGACTGCATAACTTTGTTTATAGACATGATACAATTCTAATTTTTAAAATACAATTTTTTCACACCAATATATAGTGCGTGGATATTTTTTCATAATTTTTTTTTGTATAATTTTTTTTAATTAATTTTCCAAGTCAAAGTAATTATAATTTGGACAAAGGTGTACTTCGACCCATATAAATTTTTTTGTATTTATTTGAATTAACTTATTCTTTTTTTGTTGGAATAAGGAAATCAATACCTAGTGCACATGTATTTTTTAGAATTTTTTTCTCTATTTTTCTATTTTTTTCATATGTGGGAAACAAAGAACTTGATGTTCATTGAAAATCCTACATTCACAAGAAATAAAAAATAAATATAATAATCAAATTAAACATATTTAAAATTATACTTTTTGGGAAGCTTATAATAAGGGATACATGCTTACAAAACATAAATTTTAAATGAATTCATTTGATCACCCAAAAGGTAAATCAAAAGTGGTTTTTTATCAACATTTTGATAGGTGTAGAGGAGACTCAATTATAGGTATGGTTTAAATCTAACAAGGTTCTATCCAAGGGGGTTTTATCAATCCATCTTTAATTAAAATCATTTAAATGGAACCTTTAAAGTCTTAAATCATTGTATTTTCTAAAAATATGTGATTTTAGGGAAAAAATTAGGGATGTCCCAAAGAGTGTAACTCCATTATTGTGACAGCACCCCTCCCGCTATACACAAATTTTGATGGCTTTGAGAGTACAAAATGTTTCAGGTTCATCTCTTTATAGTGAATGCAGATGTTATGAGTAGTTGGCATGAGCATTTGGCCATGTCAATTACATATATCTACAACAGATGAGTACACAGGCACTTGTGTTTGGGTTCCCACATATCTCCTGTACTGATGGTGTTTGTTGAGGTTGTGTACTTGGAAAACATCACCAGGATTCTTTTCATACGGGTAGAGCCACACGTGCTAAGGAACCCTTGGAGTTGGTACATAGTGACCTCATGTCCTTTCTGATTTCTTCATTTTTAGGGGCCAAATATGTGCTCACATTTATTGATGACTTCTCCATATGTACATGGGTGTACTTTCTTATGTACAAGTTTGATGTCTTTGATTCATTCAGGATCTTTAAGACATTTGTAGAGAAGCAGTTTGGTCTTTCTATCAAGAGGATACAAATAGATAATGGGGGGGGAGTTTGTTAATCAGTCTTTCAGGGAATTTTGCACTAAGCATGGTTTGTAGCATTAGTTTATAGTACCTTACACTCCTGAGCAGAATGGTGTTGCTAAGAGAAAGAACATGACTTTACAGGAGATGGCCAATTGTATGATATAGTCA
>VDFB02048368.1:0-12568 GCA_007258455.2 Sequoia sempervirens
AAAATGAGCTATCCATCAAATATAATTTTAATATGTTTTGCTTTTATTATGTATTTTTTTTGGTTTGATTAAACATAAGTTTTTCACTGAAAATCAAGCTCTTTGCTCTGCACTTGTGGAAAAATAGTAGATTATCAAAATAAAATTATGAAAAATATGTTTTGGCTAGGTATTGATGTCCTCGATCCAGTAAAAAAAAAAAAATTGATACATACAAAAAAAAGTTATGTTGTATACGGTCTACCTATGTCTGAATTGTAATTGGTTTGACATCGAAATTTGATTAAGGAAAAAATATTCAATAATTCACTATGAAACCAAATGAAATTGTTACATATCATAGTTATAAATCTAAATTCAAAAAAAAAGAATTTTTTCCTTCATAGAAAAAAATTTATGTTGTTTACGGTGATCATCACTCAAAAATGGTGTTTACTGAGAAAAACTAGTTTTTGAAGGAGATAGAAAAAAAAATGAAATTTAATTCAAAAAAATTAAAAAAATATATATTTAGAATCGATAGACAAAATGTCACAAATCACTAGTTTGCATCATCTTCAAATTCCTCATGGTTTAGGCTATAGGTTCCTAAAAGTGAAGATTTAGTTAAAAAAATAGGTTCAATGTCTAGTTTGGCCAAAAATTGTAAAGCAATACTATGGGATCACCCTAATATGCAAGTGGATGCAACTATCATTGAGGGGAGATGACCATTTCCCCTGCTCCTGAACCTACAGTTGAATGACCCCCATTGAACTATGTTGTCCATGACTTTGTATACTCTGTCAGTTTCTTTTCAAGACAAGAAATGTTCTGGTCCTCAGTTTCCATCTCTAAGAGCATCACATAATTATCGAGACTCATTTATTGATATAGAATTTGGGCTAGAGGGTCTGGGGAGTTCACCACTATGAATCAAGATTTGGGCTCAGGTTCTATCTTGATTTTTCCCTTCTTTACAGGAATGGTCGACCGCAAACGACCAATCTAATTGTATCTCACCACCAAGATCCCTACAGAAGCTCTAGTTCAACAACATCCTATAGCTTGCTAGAATGATAGCCACTAGGATATTCATCATTATCTTTCTCTTCGGACAAGCTTCCAAACTTACTTGAATGTCCTTCAATTGTTCAACTAATGACACCAACTTAGACTCAAGTGAATAACACTCATTTTGTCTCTTGGTGCACGGAAGTCCCAATGCATTAATCACTTGTAGAGGCATGATGTTGTCTAAGGCTCTTGAACCTATGATGCTATTTCTTATTTTGAATCCTCCTATATATAGATATATATAGAAGGGTTTGGGATTTTTCTTCTGCTGGAGCAAATGACATGAGCAATGTAGGCTAAATTAAAGCTTCTTTCTTCACATATTGTATTATTCTATCCAGTTGCTCAAGATGATCGCGAAGATACTCCAACTATGAAATCTTAATCTTGGTCTTCATCATGGAGTTTGCAATGTCAAAATTGGCTAGAGATGGGTCGCGAGTGAAAGGTGGAAAATTGTTGCTTTCTAGGGTTTAGGACCTAGAATAACAATCTTCACTCTCTCTCATTCAAAAACAAACCTTAGAGATCTTGCAATAGGGTTGTCCTAGGGACTGAATGTAAACCAGTGGTTGAGGGGTTCACCACCATGTTAAGACTTAGGAAGAAAAATGCAATGCAAGATATAATGCTTTACCCCAATTCAATGCAATCCTTCACCAAATGACCTAAAAGTGCATGTGAAAATTAGAACAAAAAGATATAGGATGGAATGTGTGCACCTAGAAATCTAAAGATGACTCAATGAGGCTCTAAAATACTGGGAATTCTGATTTTAATGTTGACTGGGACTCATATGCCAAGCTAGGCGAATTAGTCCCAAATCTAGGTTTCTGTGTAGAAACAAGAATCTAGCAAATGGGTATTCGAATATGTAAAAATCTGAATTTTGACCTAAACTAAGACTCATTCACCATAAGTGGTGAATCAATCAAGTTAGGGTTTTCTGAAACTTCAAGATCTAAATATGGTCTTCAAGGTCTACTATGTGCTTTCCAACTGATCTCCAGATATAAAAACCCTTATTTGCAAACTATAGAAGTCTTCCAAGTATTTCCAATACAAGGTGAAAACTTTCAACACTTTCAACACTTTGACAACTTTCCCCAAACTTTCTCCTCAATGTGTCTTCAACCTAAACCTACAAATCACACACTAAAGAGAGGGAAAAAAATTGTTTTGTTAGTGGATAGGGGTTTTCCTTGTCAAACCCCTTTTTGGTAATCAAACCTTGAAATGAAATGAAATAGAAATGGAGAATGATGAATGAACAAAATATGATGTTACAACTCACCAAACCCTAGCAATAAGAGGCTACAAACATGTATGAGATGGCTCCAATGGATGTAGATCTTGACTCTTGTTTGAATGTGATAGATCTTGAATGAAATGCTAACTTGAATCATAAAACCCTACATCATAATTGTTAGCTCAAAAAAAACATGATGCATGAAACCCTTGACATGATGCTTGATGCTTGAATAATGCTCTAGAATGCTTGATAATCTACTCTTGAAGACTCTTGAATGATTTTGTAAACACTTGAATACTCTTGTGAACTCAAACTTGCTATAAGAATGATCATTCAACTTGCTAGGTCACTTGATTGGGTATGTGCATGATCATGATGGGCCAAAAAGTGGCGATATGATGGGTATGTGTAGGGTATGTGGCTAACAACTTTTTTTTTACCCAAATTGATGAAATGAAAAGGGTTTTTAAAGGAGATTCTCATATTTCCACCAATATAAATTATGCTTTATTTGAATTGAATAAATAATTATTATTCATTTTCTATTTGAATTACGACTAAAGTCCTAATTGATAGGTTGATTGAAAAACATCTATGATTTCAAATAATATCACATTTTGAATCCAAAATATGTGTCACATTTTATACTTTGCATACTAGAGGATTAAAAAAATTGAATTTCATGAAGTTTTGACCAAGTTAAGGTGTTCAGACATATGAGTCCTTTTTTTTTTAAGTTGTAATAAATTTTTTTATAATTAATTATTTACTTGGAAAAAAATTATAAAAAATATGCATCACATCGGGACATGGGTCCTCTACTTATGTCTAAAATCTTATTAAAAAATATTATCATTTTATTGTGGTTCTAGGGTGGTTAGGCAGATATCTACTTCTTATTTTTTCCCTGAAATTTAAGTACTACTACATTGAAATTCAAATTTTTACCAAATAGAATTTATTTTTTAAAATAAACCTAGTAGTTTAGAAACTACATTCAATTTGATACAGATTCTATTCTTACATATTTTTGAAACAATATAGATAAGTTATTCAAATTTTTATGTCATGTTGCCTAACTCTGATTTTTTTTGAATTTTTCGCCACTTAAGGGCTTGGTTTTTCCATGATGATCCTACACATACCCGATTGCTTATTCAGATAAAATGAGTGAAAGAACCTTGTATTTATACTTAATTAGGCAAGAATTACTGAAATTACAATACTACAAGCCAACATTAGATCTAGGAGGATAAAATATTGCCAAAAAATTGAATTAATTTTGATTTTGGACCACATGGGACTCATTCACCCAAGGTGGCGAACGAGTCCCATTATGCATAACTTATGGGACCATTTTTAAAAATTCTTAGAAAGGTGTGAAACTAGGTTCAGGACCCAAAAACCTAGGTGGGACTCATTAACCCAGGGTGGTGAATGAGTCCCAAATCACTAAATCTAGGCCACACAACCTAAAAAAACCTGAATTATTGTTGGATATTGATTTGTGTCGAGATTATCATTGAAAAATGCATTAAATGAGGATATTGGATGTAAAATAAGGCCAATTAAAACATTAAGAAGCCCAATTATTAATGACAACCTTAGAAAAGTGTGAAAGTGTGTTACAACACTCTAAATAAGGTAGGATTAGTTTTATTTAATTCACAAGGTCCTAAGACATAATGCGAGTGTTAAACACATTACAACACTAAGTGAAGGCAACATTAAGCTTAGTTTTACAAGGAGAGCCCAAACAAGTGTGAAAATGTCACTGATGACATTTTTCAACACTACATTTAGCCCCCACTTTAGTGAGAGGATGAACTTGCTTTAAACTCAAATTAAAGTAGAAAAACTCACTTTAAGAGGGATCTAAGCACACCAATTCTAGTAAGATGAGATGATAGTGATCAAGAGGGGTGATCAAGCCCCAAGGTCAAGATCCCATGAAAAACCAACATAGGAACAAAAGAACACACATAAAAATGATAAAGAGGATCATAAATGCACAAGCATACACTTCCAAAGATGAAAAGAAAAGTAAAATAAAATAAAATAAAAGGGTTAGATCAAGCTTCGATCATTTGTCCATCACGATGTGGATTAGATCTAGGTTGTTTGTCTGGAAAATGCAAGCTCAATTTGAGGCAAAGAAACCTCAAGCTATCTATTGGGTGAGGATCTGAAAGAGGTGAGACATACACACACGGTCGGTATGCACTAACACTCACACGTGAATGGCTAAGGGAAAGTCATGCCTCAGTTGGGCTTCTTATCAAACCATACCAAAGTTATACTTCCTAATAACTTTAATAAGGCACCACACAAAAATAATTTTTGAGCTTCATGAGGCAAGAAAAAAATTGTATGCTTGGAGTTCATGAACAATGATCTTTGAGCTTCATGAGGGAAGCAAAACTTTGTAAGATTGTAACTCATGAACAAAAAAGATGGCTCAATAGGCATGCAAGGTGTATTAAATGCAAGGTGGCTATATAACCGAAAATGCAAATGCGACAATAAGGAACATCCAAAGGTGCCTTGCTTAGTTCATACAAGGTCTTAACTTAGGGGAAACTGTGCCTAATTTCACCAAGAGAGGACCAATCAAATAATAGAAGTTTCACAACTTAGGGGATGCAGTGTGTAACATCAAGCCACTAAGAGGAATATAATATGCTAAGAGAGATCACGCTTTTGAAGGACATCACACCCAATGTCAACCACAAAGTGAAAAGCACATCATATGAAATAAGAAGACTACACCATGAACCATGAAAAAAAGGAAAAATGAAAAATAATAATGCTATTGTAAGCCCCCACTTTAAAGAAAGTGTTAAACACTGTATTATGAACAATTATTTTAAATCATCAAATGTAAAATGCTAACAATAAAAAAGACATGAGGGCTAACTTGGAAAGACCTATGCCAAGTAAAATGTTTCCAAATGAAGCTACAACATGCAACAAAAAAGAGAGGTGTTTCCCACAAAATGAAAACACCAAACACATAAGGGATCTATGGATTTGGGGTCAGTATATTCTTGCTACAATGTTTTAAAGAGCCTGGAACTATCATCATTCCACAAATAGACATAGAACTGGAAGAATGATACAAAGAGGGTGAAAACAAAAAAAATCCTTTTGGGTCAACATAGAAGAGATATGAATGTCTCGATGCCTTGCATCATCCCCAAAAGGAAAACACAAGGCAAAGAAAAGAAAAAAAAATGAAAATATTTTGAGTCAACATGGAAGAGACATGAATGTATCGATTCCTTGATCATCCCCAAAAGGAAAATACAAGAAAATTAAAATAAAAAGCAAATGAAAAGCTTTTGAGTCAACATGGAAGAGACATGAATGTCCCATGCCTTGTGTCATCCCCAAAAGGAAAACACAAGACAAAGAAAAGAAAAAGCAAAAATATGTATGACATAAAGAATAATGAAGGCACAAATAGAGGAATGCTACAAAGAGAGAGATACATCAAACAGAACATCACGGGGGACAACATTACACGTGCATGCAATCACATAAAAGAAAAAAAAGAAAAGAACTAATGCAAAAGACTAGCAAGGCACATGCGATTCAACCTAAATGAGATCGTCTGCATCCCAATCATGTTCATTAAATGCCAAAGGTAGACAACTAGCTAAAGGGACAATAGCAAGTGCCACACTAGGGTGATCACCAGGTTCAATACTCTTCTTAGGATAATTTTTGTTTAAGCTCATAGAAGAGGAAAACAATGTATTCAATTCATTATGCACCTCTTCGTCAATTTTAGCAACTTCCTCATCATCATCTATGTTAATCACAATAGGAGGTCGAATGATAATGTCTAAGGAAGGGTTCAACTCTTGTCATGGTTGCATTATAGGATCTTTTTGTTTTGAGGAGGGGGTAGACTCATCATGCAATGCTTCAGTCAAGTTTGAATTTTCTTTATTTATTTCTTCATGTAGCTTGCGAGAAAGGGCACACTATGTATGCCTACGCTCTCTAGCACCTCTATTTATCTTATTTATATTTTCAAGTTGTGTCTATGTAGGAGTGGGTTGGTCAACCATAGGTTTATTTTCTTCCCTAAGGGGAGGAACGAAAGGAACCATGAGAGGTTGTTCAACCACTTTCTCTTTGAATTTGTAGACTTGTTTTATTCTAGGAGGCATGGCGAGGTTGTTTTCATTATCTCTTGGTATTCTGTAGGAGGTAGGTGAAGTTTCTATCTTAGTTTGGTATTGGTAATTTGGAATTTATTTAGGTTCAATCATGGTTTTTTCAAGGATGGTAGGCTTGGTGGTTGGTTGAGGCATGCTTCAAAGGGATAATTCTACTATTTTCTTTAAATCCTTGAACTTTTGATAAGATTTAAAAAAGAAGTCTTCTCATGGTTTGATAGGTTCTATAGGCTTGGGCCGAAATAAATCTAATGAAAATTTTCCATTGGAGGACAAGGGATTGAAGCCACTATGATGGATCATGAAGATTTCATTGTCAAAAGGAAACTTTAAGAATTTATGTACAACTAAAGGGACTACATTTATGGAGCAAAGCCATGAATAGCCTAGCTTCACATGAAATTGGTCTGATTGTGGGATGATGGAGAATGATATATCTAATGTTTTTGGTCCTATTTGCAAAGGTAAGGTGATCGATCCCATTGTAGGGAAAGAAAATCCATTATGTGTCTTGATCCATGCTTTCGGTTTATCATATATATCTTGATAGAGTTCATGCAGAGGTAAGAATTTCTCAATGATCACATTCTCTCCACAGATGGGATATATTGATCTCCCATTAGTAGGCTTATCATAGATAGGACCGTCTATGTAAAGAGGACCATCAGGTGCATGTTTAAGTATATCTTGTGAGGAGAAAGCAATCTCAAGAGGTTTTTTAGTTTGAGGCCCTTACGATGTTGAGTTTCAACCAATGCAACCAAACCATCAATAGAATTTTGTTCTTGTTTATCAATAGTCATAGGAATTTGTTGAATTGTATCTATGTTCTCATCATCCATGTCAACATTCATCACATCAGTCTTTGTAGTTTCGCTAGTTTTGAGAAATGAAATGTTATGATTAGGCTAGGGTTAGTAAATAATTATAATTTTTTTTAGGAGGGGCAACATAATTATTTCCTTGATCATTAACACCTCCAAGAAAAAGATGACTGAAATCCATGAGGTCTTGCACAAGATGTTTAAGAGACTTACAATGTTCTATATCATGTCCATTTTGTTGGTGATAATGGAAATAAGCATTTTATCTAAATTTTGGAGGTAAAAGATTATTAGGATTGGGGGTTTTAATGGGAGGCAAGGTAATCATTTGTTGTTCTAAAAGTTGTGACATTGTATTATGAAGGGTGTTAGGTAGGGGAGTGAATTGTCTTTTCAGGTCCCCATAGCTAAAAGGTATTGCAACTTTAACAATGACTACTTAGTTATTGGTATTTTGATTTGTTTGTTGATGGGGGTTAGTTTGAAGGAAACCTTTGTTCTACTTTCTAAAAGGTTGGTAATTGTTTTTTTTGTAGACCCAAACTTCTTAGTTCAGTTAGAAGTGGACTTTGCATCACAACTACTAACTGAATTTTGATAATCATGGGGTAGTACACAAATGCATAAAGGATGGGAATTTCATCATGGTAATTTTATGGTAAGTACTTTGCAAATTTTCTATGAACATATTTTGAAGGTAAGGGCTGGGAACCTTGACATTGATTTGGGAATAAAGTGATTGATAGCATGAGATAACGTCAATTATCTTTTCATCTTCCTTTTGCTTACATCTCATCAAATCGGCCAAGGTAATCTTAGGAGTCATATGCACTTGAAAATAATTGAAAAATGCCTCAACAAGTTCATTGAATGAACAAATTGAGTTGTTTGGTAATAAAGAGAACCATTCCAAGGCAGTATCTTTCAAGGACCCAAGGAAAAGCTTAGCCAAGAGTTTATCATCAAGAAAAAAGTCACTACATAAGGTAGTATATGCATTAACATGGTTACAAGGATCTCCCTTTCCTCCATATTTCTCAAATCTAGGCACCTCTACAGCTTGTGGCATCGGTGTTCACAATATGTCGAAGGACAATGGGATGTTTTTGATATAATATGTAGGAAGGCCATTTTTATTTTGGTTGATGGTGGAAATTTATTTTTGAAGGGGTGAAACAATTCAGGAAGATTTTATTTATGAGAGGGTAATTGTTTTTGTTATGATATGGAGGTGAAAATGGTGGAGGTGTGTATGTGTTTGAAGGAAAAGTGAATGGAACTCTTACAGGTGGTAAAGTAGTAGGAGATATGATGTGTGATGCCACAAAGGTATTAGGGATGCTAGCAGAAAACCTAAGGAATTACATTACTAGTTGGCTACATTATTGTTGTGACTTGAGGGTTGGTATAGGTAGGAATAGATACAATTGTTGTGGGAGGTGGAATTTGAATTCCTCCTTGGCTTGTGACATTTCTTGTAGGTAAAGGACAACTAGTGGTTGAGGTGAGATGTTTTGTAGTACCCCTCCGTTTATGCTTATGCTTTATGTTGCTATGTTTTTATTTTGTTAGACCTATGATGCTTTGTTGGATATTTTGATCGTTGGTTTTGAGCGATAGTGGATTATTTTGTGACATGATGATACTTATTTGATGATTATTGATTTCAGACATGATTGGATTTAGCGTAGATGTTTACTTTCAGTTGTTTATTGATATGTACATGCTTATGATGGACTAACAACATTTATTTCGTCAGTTTGTTGTGAAGTGTATTGGTGTGGAGAACAGAATTGCATCTCTTGCTTGCGAGTGCCCTGTGATATCTGTGATTTTCTCCGCACGGTGTGTCTGTTTAATGCTTTATATATATATTTGTATGCATGTTATTTGCTTGGTTGCAGGATTTGCAGGTACATGACACCGACTCCACCTGTGTAATCAGGTCTGAGCGTGTCAAGACTCAATGGAAACGTTGATCGGGAGATAGTAGTCTGGTTTACCCTAGTCTAGTCTTTAACCCTAGTCTTAGTACTTTGTTTGTTTTAAGTTCAGAGTCATAGGTTTGTATCATTATTTTCTATTTGAATAAATTGTTGAAAATTAAATATTGGTTAATTTTAATGTTGGTTATTGTGTTTTTAATTATTGTTATTTAAATTAATGTTTAAATGTGGTAGAAAATTACTTGCTTGATTATTTAATTAATTAATTAGCTTATTTGGTTAAATGGTTTGATTTTAAAAGATCAAACTTATTTAATTAAATAAATTAATTAGTTAAATTAAAATATTAAGTGAGTAAATAGTTTTATTTGAAATTAAATTTATTTGTGGAAATAAAATTTGAATTTGTAAATTAAATTTAAAAAAATGCATGTGAAATGAAATTTAGCTTTAAATTTAAATTAAATAAATTAAATTTGCATACAAATAGTGAAGGGCAAAATTGCCGAGAAGTTGTTAAAAGATATTTGCAACTTCTCGACAAGTGTGCATATTCATTTATGGAGGTTGTTGAGAAATTTCACGGAGGTAATATTGGATCTGGGGAATTTCACAGAGGATGTTCAATTTTCTCACACAAAAATTATCAAAGCTTTTGCAAAAAAAATTCTTGCTGTGTAAAATTTATTTCTGAGAGGATTTGTATTTCCTCTGAGGTTGTATATTTGTGGAAGATCTCTTGGAGGAGGATCTCTTGTGTTGATTGGAAAATCTTTTTGAATTATTGTGCGCAACAGGCAAAAATAATTTCTTCTATAGGAAGCTTTTATTTTACAGGTATTTTTCTTGTTTGGTTTGATTTAAAAAAAAAGATTTACTTTTTATTTCTTGTGTTCTTCTTGGAAATTTGGTAAAATTTTATTAAAATAGTAGAAAGGATTTGTGATGATTTTTTGATTGAGATTGAAAAGAAGAATTTTCTGTTGTTATATTTCAAATCTCTATGAAAACTGTGAAAACAAGAAACTATAAAGAAACTAAAAAGGGTTAAACATGGATTTATGTTACAGAGGCAAAATGGTTAAATTATTTGAAGGGGTTTGTAAATTTTAATTTGAATTTCCTGTTGGATGATATTGTCCAATTTCTGTAATTAATTGGTGTTTTCATGAATTCTGTATATATATATATATCTATATCAAATATATATACATACATATATAAATACATATATAAAAGATTACTGGTTACAAATAATAATGATTAAACAAATTTTAATCGCCGTACAAAATTCATATGAAATTTCATTTAAGCGAAATTATAAAATTCGCAGTTTATTATCATAAATTTTTGGTATAAATATCAAGTTTTTATATACTATGTTCGGAGGGGGCCACGGGGCTACCCCACAACTGCCCCCAAATGGGGCGACGGCTGTGGAGGCAACCGACGCTGCCCTCATAGGCAGCGGTGGCTGCCACACAGCCGCTTCCCCATTTGGGGAAGGCTGTTGGCCATTACTAACAGCCGTGGTGGTGTTAAACAGCTGCGGCCGTGGAAATATTTCTTAGTGCTAAAATCCGCATGGAAATTTTGATTAGGTTTTTTAATTATATTAAAAAATAATAATTATATATATATAAATATATATATATATATATATATATATACATATATATATATGTATTTATGTATGTATATATATATGTGTGTATATATATGTATATATATATATATAATATTTTGAATTAAGTTATTTTGAATTTAGTTTGTTTGAAAAGAGAGGGTGTTATTCAAAAAAATAGAAAATAGATTTATAATTGAGAAGTTATAATAGAAAATTGGTGGATATTGTTTTGTGAAGTTATGAAAGTAAAAGCTAGAATAAAATCATACTATTTTCTTTATGTGGTTATAATTTCTTGCATAATCCTTGAATGAATGGATTTAATAAATCTGAATGGTAGATGCTAATTTCTTATTTGTTCAGTTGTATATTTGATTGGGGTAAATTGGGAGAGTTTGTAGTTTTCTTTTCAAGTCTTCTAGACCAACCGTTAAATGGGGATGGTGATTGATAAGTTAAATATCTTGGGTTATCTAAGTTTGTGTACATGGCTATGTTTGGTGGTTTGACACCTGAGTTATGAACATTGATTGTTGTTTATTGTAACGTGTTTAGTCTTTTATATTGATTTTGGTTATGTGTACACTTGTAAACCTTAGACAGAGAACATAGATTCCCATGTTATGTTTAGGGGAGTGGCTATTTGTAAGGGCCGACACACAAAGTGGTGTCAGGGTAACTTACAAATAGTTAGTAAGTCAGTGAAAACTAAAGAACACAGTAATTAGATTAAAACACTTAACAAGATTTAGATGCCTCTCTTAGGACTCTTGAGCTACTTCAGTCATGAGTATAAGTTGAGAAGGCATGGAATGGAAAATCAATGTCTTGTTCCTTTAAAAGACATTCGATTCCGTAACAGTATGAAATAGGGGCCAGGTTTTGTAAGAGGTTGCCAGGGCAACCCAAGGATTGGGGGCCGGGACCTAGGAAGAAGCACCAGGGTAAGCTTTGCATCATTGTGATGACACTCCACCTAGAATAACAATGAACCTTGTGTTTTTATTTCAATCAATTGTCTAAATTTGGAAGCCATGTAACCATTAGATTGTTGTGTACTAGCGTCTAGGGTTAGTAGATTAGGTCTAGGTAACCTTATTACTATCTCCTAGCATGGGGGTTGGACCTATGGGTACCACATGGTTGGGTGGAACGTGCACCTTACTCCGTTGGGTCCCCAGTTTGATCATGGCATCTAGAGCTTCATGGATGGAGAGCTCGCACTTGGATCTTATGTTTATTTCAACAATGTATATTGTAACTTGTATTTGAAAACATCCCTCAAATGTATAGGAGGTGAACAATGTAATTGTAATTGTAACTATTATTTGAACTACCTCATCAAGTTGGATGAGTATTGTAATATCATATCAAAGGCAATGTATGGAAAAACATGTTTGTACTTTATTATGTTAACATGAATGGAAAATTTATTATTATGCAATGTTTATCTTTATGTTATTAATTAAATGTGCAATGTGAAATACTTAAGTCACTTATGGAAAACTCAAAGTAGTGTAACGTCGCTTAACCTAAGAATGTATGCAATTAATTAACTTAGTATTAATACTTAAAAAAAATAAAATTATTACACTTTTATAACACATTTGCAACATTCTTAGGTTATTAAGACGGGGCATTACATGTTTTCCAAAGAGTTGAACTATGTTTTGCAT
>VDFB02048369.1:0-16270 GCA_007258455.2 Sequoia sempervirens
TCAATATAAGATAGTTTTATATTTTAATTTTATTTTTCTATTAATTTTTGAAACTAATCTTTATCCTAGCACAACATATTGCACAATAAAAAATACAACTAATTTCTCTTTTACTAAAGGTGTGCGTAATACTTATTTATATTTCTTATCCTTCCTATGTGGATGATGTTTTGAATGTATCTTCAAGAAAAATTCTTGCATATGATTGTTAGCATCACAACGATTATAAGTTCTTCTATATTTTGAACTTGTTTCTTTACGTTCTTTTCTTTGACTTCTTTGTATGCCTTTGGAGAGGAGGGTAAATCATCTATCCTTCTATAGTGACTATGGTTCAATGCCTTGTTAATGTCTTACAGTTTAGAGAGAAATGTACAAATTCAAAGATGAATATGAAGGTCTCTCATTAACTTCATGAAAACTTCCTCATCTTGTGTCTTTGTCCATTTAGATAACCACTCTTCTAATATCACTAGTTTATTCTTACACACTTTATCTTTTTCTTTATAAAGATTGGCATTCTATAGATATTTCCTCTCTATAACAAAGTGGATGAAATCATTTCTTGATCATTTTTCAAATTACCCCCACAAAGTAATTAGATTTTTTTTCTCAACCTCAAGAAATATTAAATAATTTTAAACCAAGTTAATTTATGATTTTCTATTCATCATCTAATAAAGGAAAGATGATTTTCAATACTATGCATATTGAATATACCCTCAATTGTTTCAATGAATAATCAAATTATTTTTAATAAACAAGAATAGAAATATTAAAGAAGAATTGAAGTACTATATTTTTTAAACCCTTCAAATAAAAACTAAACATGAAGGAACAAGACTTAACAAAAACAATAATAGAGGTCATGAAGATTACCCTAGAAAAACCTAGACTATAGGATAAAAAATCCAACAAAAGGGATGTATATTTTCCTTAAAATTCACTATCAAAAAATAATTATAATCTAAAACCTCTCAAGAATACAACAAACAAAAAAAATTAAATTTTCTTCTATGGCTAATTGCTAACTCTTGCACTTCATTTCCAATTGTCCAATTTAACTATATTCATTCTTTGAATTGGAAGATATGTAGGTATGCGAAGAGTCATGTTAAGTGGTAGTGAAAATTTATTAGCTATCTAGTTTATGTTTACCTAATATACTTATTCACACTAGAGTTAATCCTACTTAGATGTTTTATATTTTTTTGTCTCACCTCATAGGAACTTTATGTATGTCCTTACATTTATCCCAAGTATTCTACATGTGTCATAGTTTTTAAAAGGTTAGTCAATAGTCTACTCATACCTTCCTTTTTCCTCATCCTTGATCTACATATACAAGGAGTTCATTATACATTTTGATTCACTTTATGATAGTTTGTATTATTATGTGTAGTTTCATTTGTTGAATATTTTAGTTTTTACATTCATTTTGTTTCTTTCTTCAATGTAAGGAATGAAAATTTTGTGTGTGAGAAATGAGAAGTCATGTAGAATGAATAATCATATATATAAAAAAAGAAAAAATTTCACATTCTCTTGAAAAACTATGAAATGAGAAGAGATAGAATAGAGAATTCACCTCAAGCACTAAATACTTATTCTATATTTAAACCTTTGAACATAATGAACTAATAGTGAAAAATAAGTTCAATTATTGATCCAATGATTAAATATTTGTTAACATAGTCAAACATTTGTAGAGGTTTAGGTGGGGATAACATGATCAAGCTAGTCTAGGAAATTGGGGGAAGAACATGATTTTATCCAATCCTTTCTTACTATATATTTTAAATTAAAAATAATACCTTACCGTATTTCCATGTATAATTAAAAGTGTGTGCTATCTAATTAAAATATTTTAAAGATAAACATGCAATTTAATTGGCAAAATGTATAAATCATGTACCATATAACAAAGGAAAAGTAAGACATTTAAATCAATATGAAATTTATTTCAAAAAGAATAAAAAATAAAATCTACCTTATTATGGCATTATCAATGTTGAATTTGTGATTATATAAGACAAACATGACCCTAATCCCCTGTAAGAATTTGCAAAAATTAGTTAAAGGCTAAGATCTTGATTATACCATATTATTAGTAAATATGAATAAGAATTAATATACAATTGGAATAAATTTTTTAGTGAAGCTTTAGAAGATATTTTATAAAATAATATCTTATAAAAATATTTTTTGTAAGAAAAGGTACAATATGGATATTTGGTTAGGAATATATAGGTAAATTATAAATTCTACTGATTATGAATTTCTATCTTGTCAAGTTCTTGGAGAGGACATATATATTTAAAAGAAAATATTATACCTAGGGTTTAGTAGGTATTTTTGATATTTTCTTTTCAATTTCCTTTTAGGAAATTTGTGTCCATTATAAGAATATTTTTTAGAATTAAGGTGCCATTAGCCATGTAAATCCTATATATTTAATTTTTTTTGGTAAATTAATCACTGGATATGGCCAACGTCCTTTTTATTAAAGCACAAAAACCATTACATTAGTGTGTACAAAAAATCTGACTCTACCCCCCCACATTACTCCCACCACTTACAGTCCATTTGTGTTCATCTAAAACACTTTTCGTGAACTCGTTACATGAATTTTTCCCTTTATTTAATGCCCCTCCTACTAAACCAGAAATCAAATAGAAGTTTCTTCTCCAGTTGGGTTGATTCTATTCATATATACCACCACTTTATAGAAAAAGCATTAAATCTGGCATCACTCTAGATACATTAAAACTCAGACGACTTCTTACCATGACTCCCATAGGTTCACCTTAGCATCTCTTACTCCATTCCAGCCGCACCAAGCACTTGGACTTCTGAGCATATCACTATCTTTGGCTAACCTCACTTCCTGCTACTGTCGCTTTTGCTAATTCATCTGCCAAGGAGTTGCCTTCCCAGTAGATGTGACTGATCCAGAACTTAGAGAAGGTAGAGATAATCTTTGAGATAGGACACAGCCATCTCCGTAATTGCTAGTTAGGTGTAAAATTAGCTCTGATCACATTTACTTTTATCAGTGAATCACCCTCGAGGTGGAGCTTAGACACACACAAGGCCATTCCCATTTCCAGCCCACAAAAAGTAGCTCTGAACTCAGCCTCATTACTTGATGCCTAGCCAATAAACTAAGCTTTCTTTTTTATCACTACCCCTTCTGAGTTCCTAGCAACACACCCAATCCCTGCCCTTCCCGGGTTGCCGCAGGAGGCCCCATAAAAATTTATTTTAATCCACCCTTCCTCCAGATTTTGCCACACTGTCCTCCTCCTTACTTCAGCCTTCTGTTCTAAACTCTGAGACCCAGTCACTCTTAGAATACTCAACCCTTGGAACCTATTCATTAATTCAATATCCCTGCTTGTGAATATATTTTTTGAGAATGATCTTTTTCTAGCAGCCACATTAACTACCTCGACAATTGATCCTTCAATTCTCTTCACTAAAAATTCCCTCACCATAGCTTGATCTTGAAAGACTCTTCGATTTCATTCCTTCCATAGTTCCCAGCATACTATGGATGGAATTTTTTTCCAAATACCATGGAATACACCCTTAACGTTCTTACTTGGCCATGCACGCAGCCAATTTTCCAAACCTTGAGGAAAGGGAGTCTGCAACCCAAGTTGTCTAATAATGTATTTCTAGTAGTACTTAGCATATGGACATAAGAGCAGTAGATGATCCATATTTTTTGCATTCTATTTGCACAAAATACACCTATTAGGTCCTCTGAAGCCCATTTTCTCCAATATATCCTGCGTGAGAATTTTATTCTGAAATGCCAGCCATTAGAAAACCCCTGCTTTAGGCAGTACATCCTTTCCCCAAAATAGAGGGGTTGGCTAGCCATGATCTGATTCTGCATTCTCTCTTAACTTGTATCCTATCTTAACCTTATACTCTCCATCTGTTGATGCACACCACCTCAAAATATCCTTACTTTCCACATCCAGAATAATTCTCTCCTTGAGAATTGCTTTTAAGGTATTCTTTTGTTCCAACGGGGCATTGATATCACTAAAATCCTTCCAAATCCACTTGCTCATCCCATTTATTGTGACTCCATTTCCATAGTTGTAGACTTTGGACCCCCATTTTTTGGTTGTTTCTTCCTTTATTTCATCCAATTGTGGCTTATTACACAATTTCTCGTACCCATCCCAGGAATCTAACCAAAATGAGGCACTTTGCCCATCATGAATTTCCCAAGTGATATGTTTGGTTAAAATATTTCTACTCTCACATATAAAATTCCATATTGTTGACCCTCATGGTGGATTCAAGACTTTCATTATACTAACAGGATCATCTGAAGCAAGATATTTCCTCCTTAATATTCTAACCCATTTTTTATTTCCTTTATACATCATCCAAGCTAATTTCGCTCCCATTGCTAAATTCATGTATTTTGTTTGCCTTATACCAGCACCACCCACCTTATGTGGCCTACAAATCTTATCCCATGCTAATAGAGGGACCTTATTTGTATCATTCAACCCATTCCAAAAGAACTTCCACATGATTTGATTGAGTTGGTCATCGATGTTGGCTGGTAGTTTCAAACAGGCCATAGAGTAGATTGGAATTGCTGCCAATACTGCTTTTATCATTAACAACCTCCCGACAGATGTAAGCCACCTCCCTTTCTATAATTCCATCTTCTTCTTGTAGCTGTCAACTAGTTTATCCCAGAAGCTCTTCTTATTGGCTCCACCAAACAATGGCATGCCAAGAAATCTCCCTGCTAGGCTAGCTGCTCTTACCCCAAAGATTATGGAAAGATCCCTTTGTAAGCTCGGTTGAACATTAAGGAAATATACTTCTGAATTTCTCCAATTAATAAACTACCCCGTAGCTTTACTATGCTCATCCAAAAGACTCCTAATTTGTCTTGCCTCTATTCTTATCACTTGTCCAAACAAAATTGTATTGTTTACAAACTACTCGTGTGTACTTGGCTTCACCCTAGGAGTGACTTCAATTCCTTTCCATGAACCTTCCAGCCTTTCCTGACTAATACTTCTTCCTAGTGCCTCCGCCATGATGATGAATGAGAAAGTGGATAAGGGATCCCCTTGTCTGATACCTCATAAGGAGTTAAAGAAACCCTTTGACACCCCATTAGCCAAAACATAAAATTTTGGAGAACTTATACAACACTTAATCCAATCCACGCATTTCATATCAAAACCAAACTTGATCAACATCTTAGCTAGGAATTGTCTATCCACGCAATCATATGCTTTTAAGATATCCAATTTTAGTATCATACTTGGAATTCTAATTTTTCTGGCTGTATGTATGGTCTCATGAGCAACTATTATACCTTCTACAATAGACCTTCCCGCAATAAATCCACTCTGCTCCTTAGAGATCAACTTGTCTATCACCAATTTAAGTCTATTTGCTATTGTTTTTGTAATAATTTTATATAAGGTGTTGCATAATGAAATTGGTCTATAGTCCCCCATAGCTTTAGCTTCCTTTTTCTTGTGGATTAGCGCAATAAAAGTGTGATTGATTTCTCCCAAAATTGTATTCTTTCTTCTTGACTCTTCCACCGCCTTTACCAAATCGTCCTTAATTAATTCCCAAATTTTTTGGAAAAAGAAAGTTGGGAAGCCATCTAGCCCTGGTGCTTTTTCTGCCCCTAATTGAAACATGGCTTTCTTTACCTCCTCTATACTAATTGGCTTTAACAACTCCTTGTTATCATCCTCTGTTACTACACTTGGGATCCTCCCAAGGAACGTATTCCACTCCTCCCCCTGCTGCTGGTCATCTTTCGTAAAAAGAGTTTCAAAAAATCTGACAGATTCCTGACTTATCTCATCCCCATTTTAAATAACTGTACCATCTTCCCACTCCAATTCACCAATTCTATTTCTACCTCAATTAACTAGGGTAGTATTGCGAAAATATTTTGTGTTTCTATTGCCCTCGTCCAACCACATTTCCCTTGATTTCTGCATCCAATGACATTCCAATCTGGCCAAAATTTCTAATTGTTCAACCTTCAGCTCTTTCTCTTTCATGTATTCTTCCATTCCCATGCCTCTTACAATTATTTTTTCATTAAGTCTCCTTAACTCAACCTCTATCTTATCACTCTCTTTGAAGATATTCTTAAAATGCTCCTTATTCTATAACCGTAGTTTGGTTTTGATATAGGATATCTTTTTATGAAAAGTGAACAGATAGGATTTCTTGCCAGCCTTAAATTCTTTCCACCACTGTGAGATCCTCTCATATAAATCTAGATCCTGAATCCACATTTTTTCAAAACAAAAAGGAGAGCCTCCTTTGAAATCCTCTTGTGTGAATGTCAGCTGGATTGGAAAATGATCCGATCCACTGAAGGCTAAAATTGAGGCTTCTATCATGTTTGTTGTCTGACTCCAATCCCCAAATAACAAAAAATCTATCTAACTTCTCAGCAATACCATACTGGCCTATTCTTCTATTGGTCCAAGTGAAAACACCATTTTTTGCCTGGACTTCCCTTAACTCGTTACCATCCACAAATTCTTGGAAATCCTTTTATACCCTTGTTAAAGTGCCAGGCCTCCTTGTTTTTTTTGTGCTATTCAGCGTAGCATTGAAATCCTGCCCTAGCAGACCTCATTTTATTTTCCAATGTATTGGATTAACAACCCCCCCAAATGTCTTGTTTCTTCTTTGTGATTCTTGGCTATAGACATTTATCATTTTCACCTCCAAGTTACCATGAAAATACCTCACCGAAAACAACAACCAATTCCTATTTGCTGATATAAGAGTACAACTTATCTTATCAGGGTTCCATATTACACCTAAGCCTCCTGAAGCTCCTTCCACTTCCACAAAAACACCTTCCCAGCCTCTCCAAAACTCATCTATTCACATATTTCCTTGCCATTTTGTCTCTTGAATAAAACTATATCGGCTACTAGTATCTGTTGATGCCTAAATGATGCCATTTTGCTAGGGCATTTAAGCCCCCTTGTCTTAACCCTCATGTCTCCTTGGAAGGGGCAACTCCTTCCCGCTTCGTAAAATTGTTTGACTCAACTTAGTTTGTCCTTTGGCATGCCCTGCCATCAAAAAATTTTCTTTGTTTGATTTACGACCTTTTTGTTTGGCAAACCTCATTTTGGGGGTTTTGTGTGCCAATTGTATTTGTTCAATTCCTCTTTCTTCCACTATAGCAGCTTGAGAATCCTCATAGTTCTCACCCATATCTGCTCAGAATCCTGACTTCCTATTTCCTGATTTCCCGTGAACTCATCAACATCCATCCCTTCTAAAACCGGGTCCCCTGCTGTCTTTTCTATTTCTAAAACCAACTGTTGCTCAACGTCCCCTTCTGCTGTCATACTCAAATCTTCTCTATTTGTTAAAGGTGAAAGGCTCTCCATGTTTTGGCCTTCCTTCCACAAAACAAGGCTTTTTTCTAGTGGGGCTTCTTGCACGATTTGGATCTCTTCGATTTCCTTACAATGTGTATTTCTACATATGTTGTCCTTCTCTCCACCTTCACTACTATCTATACTTGGTGGCCATACAGAATCTACCAGTTCTTTCTCCATTTCAGTGAGCGGAAGTCCCAATGGATTGCCATCAAATTTACCTTTATACTTATCCCTCACTTCGTCATACATATTGAGTCCATTACTTACTACCCATACTAAGCAATTTTCTTTACCATGATCGGTATTTGCATTTTCACACACAAACACACTTGTCCTCACAATTTCACGCCTCCATATTCCCACAGTCTGTTTTAACTCAATTTCTGTTGGGAGCAACACCCCTTTTGCAACTGCAATGCACAATCTAAAGTATGTACCACACATACTATCCTCCTGTGCTTTGTCCAAGAATTTAAATTTCCCTAATTGCCTTCCTATAACCTTAAGCGTATTTTCTGCCCAGTATTCGGAAGGGAGATTATATAATCTTATCCATGTAGAGCTTTCCTCAATTTCCTATTTCCAAGGGTTAAAATTTGGATTCCAGTTGATAAAATGCACTTCTGATCCATCCATAAAGTAGTTCCTTGAGTTTCTAACCTTAATTTTGTCCATTTGAGTAGGGAAAGTTGCGGATAAAATTATTTTTTGTAGTGCCGACCACATTTTATTTCCCCATTTGATACTACGCAGGTTTTTGATTTCTTTTTAGATTCAGACAGCCTCCACCCTTTAAATGAGCCTCTATCTTCTAGTATAATCCTATTTTCCTTAGCGAATCTATGACAAAGAGACTGTAAAAGTAGATTCAGTCAAAGACAAACTAGTTACTGAGCCTCCTTTCTTTGAAGCGTCCATTTGCAACACCTCCTCTCCCTTGTCTTTGTCTGGGATTAGATTCATTTACTGATCACCCACGCCCAGTTCCTTGTGACACCATTGCCCTTTCTCTTCTCTACACTTCCTCTGCTCTTCCCTAACTCACCCAGGTTTCTTCCTTCGAAATGCTTTAGTCTCTGGAGGTTTTCCACCTCCCCTTCCTCTCCCCCACCACTTTCGGCTTGCTCATATCATAGCAGGTGGATCAGGCTCTTATGCATAAAGCTTCTTACATGCTTGACCTCATGTAATTCCCATCCGCCATTGGAGATATCCCTCATTCGTTGTTTTGGCCTGGCTCTGAACTCCCTCTGCCTTTCATCATTTAAAGGGTGGCATTTGTCGACCCACTGCCCTTTCTCCCACACCCACTGTGGTCTGCAATAGCCAATCTGCTCCCAAGAACCAGGCTTATCGTACGCCCTCCATCCATTATTTATTTTATCCCTAAAAACTTCCATCGGTTCCACCCACTCCATTTCATCTCCCCACCATTTCCTTTCCCGGGCACCTCGATCTTCTTGTCTCTCCCACTGTCCATCGTTACTTGGTCTCCTCGATGCGTTCCCTTGAAATCCATTTCCCTGTTCCTGCAGCCTGGTTCCTAGTTCCGCCATTTTTTAATCCTATATATTTAATTATTCTAAATATAGTATGTAAATAACTCATAAGGAATAAAGGTTTCACCTATAATGGTAGTTATGCTTTACTAACATTTTGTTTCAAATTTACTTTTAATAAATTTTAAAGCATTATAATATTTTTTTAATAAAGGTGTCGTCAAGCATGTAGGTCCTATGTATTTAATTATTTTACATTTTTATGCAAATCACTCATAAGGGATGAATGTTTCATTCATAGCACAATTATTTTTTACTATTTAGTGTTTTACTAGTATAGTAATTGTTTTCTTACTAAGGGTTAGTAATTAATTATATACTAGGAGAAATTTATTTATATTTTGTGTAAATATTATTAAAATGTAGTGTAGAAAAATGTAGCCCTTTACATTTTCACACTTTTTTAGACCCTCCCTACTAAAATTGGGATTCTTTATGCCTTATTTGGTCCTATTTTGCATCCGCAAGCCTTGTTTAGTGCATCTTTTGAAGGATAATCTTGACACATATTAGATGACCAATCATAATTCAATGATTTAGGTTTGTATGGCCCATATTTAGTGATATGAGACTCATATGCCACCTTGGGTGTATGGGTCCCACCTAAGTTTTTAGGCCTAAACTTGAATTAACATAAAACTAAACATTTATTGAAGTTTGTGTCCCAATATTAGCCTACTACAACTCATACGCTCCAATTAGCATATGAGTTTCGCTTAGCTTGGACCTAATTTTGAATTCAATTCTTGGTGGGATTTTATTCTACTAGATCTAATGTCAACTTTTAGTGTTGTAATTTCAAGAAATTTTGCATAAAAAAGTATACTGTACAAGGTTATTTCACATATTTTCTCCTAGAAATTTTCATGAGAAAGCGTGATCTAATTATTCAAGCATTCTAGAAATTCAAGAGCATTCAAGAGTGATTATCAAGCATTTTGCAATACTATTCAAGAACCAAGAATCATATCAAAGTCAACATGCATCATGTTTTTTTTCTAGCTAACATTTGTGATGCAGGGTTTTATGATTCAAGCTAGTATTCAAGTCAAGATCGATAACATAGAAGCAAGATTTAAGATCCACATTCATGCTATCCATTACTTACAATATTGTAGCCTCTTTTTTCAAGGGTTTGGTGAGTTGCAACATTGTATATTTGTTGATTCATCATTCCTCCATTTTATTTTATTTCATTTCAAGGTTTGATTACCAAAGCAAGGTTTGACCAAGGAAAACCCCTATCCACTAACAAAAAACCAATTTTCCCTCTCTTTGATGTGTGATTTGTAGATTTAGGTTGAAGATCCATTGAAGAGAAATACTGGAGAAAGTTTTCAAGTTGCCAAAGTTGTCATCTACATTGCAAGATCATGGAAAGTCATCTATAGGTTGCAATTCAGTGTTTTAGACTTGGAGATTTGGTAGGAGAGAAGCTATAGGAAAGCACTAGAGGATATTAGAGTTTTATATCAACCCTAATACTAGGACTAAATCACCACTTGTGGCGTATGAGTCCCAGTATACCTAATTTTAGACATTTCAAATAGATCTTGAGTTGCCAGTTCTAGATTCAAATTTTTGTCACTAACCCTATATGGGACTAAATCACCGATACTAGCATATGAGTTCTACTATGTATCAAAATTTAGTATTTTTGGGATTTAAGAACCTCATTCAAGCTTGTTCAATTTCTAGGTGCACCTCTGTACTTTCTTAGTTTACTATTCTAATTTGAGTTCATTTCTAGGTCATTTACTTAATTTTTGCAAGCCCTTGCATGGTGGTGAACCCTCTTCTAGTATTTAATCACACCTTAGGAAACCTTATTGCAGATCTCTTTCCTTCATTTCCATCCATTGATTGAGATCTCTAAGGTTTCCTTGAGTGAAACTTGTAGAAAATTGGTTATTCTATCTCCCCAAATATAAGAGTGACAATTTTCTATGATTCATTTTGGTGAACCTGCCCTTTAGAATACCTTATTTCCAATTTGGAGTGCATCATAGTCCTAGATATAACTTTAATTAACTTTGAATTAGGTCTTGTATTAGTTAATTTGCATCTAAGGTTTCTAAATCTTCCATTAGTGAAATTACATATAAGTTGCATTTTTTGCATCTTGCATAATTGAATTTCATTTGAAATTTGTAATTGGACTTAGTCTAGACATCATTCAAACTAGAAAACCTAACATTCACTTATAATTTTCTAAAATTTTTGCAAAATCCCTAATCTTGGACTCATACACCCCTTTGGGTGATTTAGTCTTAGTACAGGTGGTTTTTCTTGATTTCTAGGTATTCTGTGTTGACTGTTTATCAACATTTGAATCCCTAAAAAATAACTTAGTCTCGTGTTAGATCTTAAACTGCATTTTTCAACATTGAAAACTCTATTTCTGTGTTTCTGTTTGTTGCTATTAGATTTTATTTTAGTTTATTGATTTTTTGTTTCATTCATTTCATTGCATCTAGCTTAATTTGATTTGAATCAAAATTAGACAATATAATTTATATTGTTTTTATTGCATCTTGAATTTCCTTGATTTCCCCTTCTATGAACTTTACAAATTGGTTTCCTATTACTAATACTATAGAGAGATGAATTTTGAGGCTCATGTCATCCCAAAATAGCACAATCATTGTGGATATTGGGTTATCTAGCTCTTTCACTACTAGTGTTGACACTATTTCACTAGGTATGGACCATACCCTTAACAACTCTTTTCCTTCAAGTAGTGTGACAAGTGTTGAAACAATGGTTGCTAGTATTTTGCAAGGAAACGTAATCCAATTCCACGAAGACTTAGAAAACCTACAACATCTATTGAGTACTGAAAAAATTTCAACCACTGCTATCCCTACTATAGATAACATACATCTTATGATTGAAAGTGAAGGAGTTGAACTTGTGTGTAACCTAGCTCAAATTTTTGGAATTTTTTTTACCTTAGCAACTTGTTGTGCTTTACCTTCAATTAGTGTCCAAAGTCAAGGAGGCACTCAAATTCCTCCTCCTCAAACCATTGCCTCTATTCCTACCTATAACAGCCCTCAAGTTACAACAACAATGCAACATACTAGTAATCTATTTCCTACCTTGGGTATTTTCACTAGCATTCCTAGTACCTTTGTGGCATCACATGCCATATCTCCTACCAATTTACCTCTCGTAAGAATTCCATTCACTACTCCCTCAGAAACATATACACCCCCACCATATTTACATCCATCTCAAAATACAAAGTCCAATGACACCATCCTTAACGAGCTTTTGCAAAATGTTTCATCCCTTCAAAAGAATTTTTCCACCATAAACCAAAAGCCAACCTACATACTATGTCAAAATTAATCCCTCATCCTTGGAGATATTGAGAATTTTGATACCACAAGGTCTAAATATTCCTAGGTTTGAGAAATATGGGTGAAAGGATATCCCTCTAACCATGTTTCCACTTATACTTCCCTATGTAGTGAATTTGTCCTTGAGGATAAGTTCTTGGCTAAGCTTTTCCCTAGATCCTTGAAAGATACCACCTTAGAATTGTTTTCTTCATTACTAAATAACTCAATTCATTCATTCAATGAAATTTTTGAGGCCTTTATAAACAATTTCCAAGTGCACATGACTCCTAAGATGACCTTAGCCAATTTGATGAAATGTAGGAAAAAATATGATGAAAAAGTTATTGAATTCATTTCACGTTAGCAAATCCTTTATTCCAAAATTGACATAAAGATTATCGATCCTCACCTTCAATGGATGTTCATTGAAAACTTGCATACTAAGCTACAAGATAAGCTCACTATGATGATTTTTCCTTCCTTTGTACATTATGCACTACCCTTTGTGTTTATTAAAATCTGGTTAGTAGTCATGAAACAAAACCTACCTCTAGCCATCCTAAGAATTCCAAATGCACAAACCAAAATAATTATAAACCTTTTAGAAAATAGAATAAAGGCTTCCTTCAACTTAACCCCTCTCAACCAACTCAACATGTTGATACCCAACTGGCTTCTATAAGGAAGACAAATCCTTTTAGATTTGGGGATCTGACTAGACAATTTACTCCATTACTCAACCCCCTCCACAACATAATTTCACAACTCTTAGAATAGAAAATGATAACTAAATGCCTCTCGTTAAAATTCTCAATCCTAATAAGCCTTTACCTCTAAAATTTATATTGAATTCTTATTGCCATTATCACTGAAAAAATGGACACAACACAAAACATTGTGAGTGTCTTAAACATCTTGTACAAGACCTCATTTATTTTGGTTGACTTGACATTGGAGGTGTTAATAATCAAGGAAATAAGTCCGTTGCTCCTCCCAACCAAAACTTGCAAATATTTACCAACCCTATGCTGAATCATAACATTTCATTTGTCAAAAGTAGTGAAATTAAGAAGAATGATGTGATGAATGTTTACACAGATGATGACAACATTGATACTATTGAACAAGGTCCTATGGATGATATGGTTGGATTGATTGAAATTTGACCTTGTAAGGGTTGAACTAAGAAGCCTCTTGACATTGCTTTCTCATCTAAAGATATAATTCAAAATGCTCCTAATGGTCCTTTTTTCATAGCTGGCAAAATCAATGACAAGCCCACTAATGGGATATTAATTGATCTTGTCTATGGAGAGAATACAATCATTGAGGAATTCTTACTTGTGCATGAAATCTATCAAGAAACATATGATAAAATGAAATCATGGATAAAAATGCATAATGGCTTTTCTTTTCATACGATGGGATCGACCACCCTTCCTTTACAAATAGGACCAAAAAAAAAGATGTCTCATTCTTCATCATCTTGACATTGGATCAATTCCATGTGAAGCTTGGTTATCCATGGCTATGCTCCATAGAAATCATCTCATTGATTGTACATAAATGCTTAAAGTTTCCCTTTGAAAATGAAATATTTACTGTACACCATGTAGTGGATTTAATATTTTTTCTTCCCAAGGGAAATTTTCATTAGATTTCTTTTGGCGTAAGCCTATGGAACCTATTAAACCTCATGAAAACTTTTTTTTCAAATCCTATCAAAAGTTTAAGGTGAAATGCATAGCAGAACTATCCCTTAGAAACATGCCTCAACCTATGATTGAGCCTCCTATCCTTGATGAGACCATGAAAGAACCAAAAGAAATTCCAAACAACCAAGACCAACCTAAGATAGATCCTTTGCCTATCTCCTAAAGAAGAACAAGAGATCTAATGAAAAAAATCTTGTCACACCTCCTAAGATAAAGAAAGTTTACAAAGCTAAAGAAAAAGTGGTTGAACAACCTCCCACAAATCCTTTCGCTCCTCCCCTTAGAGAAGAAAATAAATCTATGGTTGATAAACCTGCTCCTACACAAACACAACTTGAAAACTGTACTAAAAGAAATAGAAATGCTAGAGAACGTAGGTGTAGACATCGTGCTCTTGTTAAAAGGTTAAATGAAGAAAACAAAAAATAAAATCAACATACAAACTTGACTAAAGCAATACACGATGATTCTCCATCTTTATCACAACAAAAAGATCCTATACCACAACTACAAAATGAGTTAAATCCTTATTTAGACACTAACATTCAACCTACCATTGTGATTAACTTGGATGACAATAATGAGGAGGTTGCTAAAATTGACAAAGAAGTGCATAATGAATTGAATACATTATTTTCCTCTTCTATGAGATTAAATGATAATTCTCCTAAGAAGAGTATTGAACTAGGTGATGATCCTATTACTACACTTGTTGTCTCTTTGGCTATTTTTTTTCCTTTTGTCTTTAATGATCATGATTGGGATGTGGACAACCTGCTATAGGTTGACTCGCATGTGCCTTACTAGTCTTTTGCATTTTTATTTTTTTCATGTTATGCATGTGATTGCATGTGGATAATGTGATCTCCATGTACTATTATGTATGATGTATCTCTCTATTTGTGACATTCCTCTATTTGTGCCTACATTCTTCTCTATGTCGTAAGATTTAATCAAAATTCATTTCTCTTATGTTTTTCTTTTGCAGATGACGCAAGGCATCGAGACATTTAGGTCTCTTCCATTTTGACCCAAAATATTTTCCTTTATCTTATGTTTTCTTTTTGGGGATGACACAAGGTGTTGAGACATTTAGGTCTCTTCCATGTTGACCCAAAAGATTTATTTTTTTTTCACTCTCTTTGCATCATTATTCCTATTCCATGAGTATTTGGGGAATGATGACTATTTTGTGCTCTCCTAAAACATTGTAGCAAAGACATACTAACCCCGAATATATAGATCCCTCATGTCTTTGGGATTTTATTTTGGGGTCAATCCCTTTTGATGACATAGCTTTATTTGGAAACATATGACTTGGCATAGGGATTTCCAAATAAGCCCTCATGTCTTCTTTATTGTTATCACTTATCATTTTATACTTTAAAGTAATTGTTCAGAACATGGTGTTTAACAATTTCTTTAGAGTGGGGGAATACATTGGCATTATTCTTTTCCATTTCTCACATTTCATTGTGTAGTCTTCTTACTTCATGTGATGTTTCTTTCACATTTTGTTGACATTAGGTGTGATTTCCTTCAAGAGCATGATCTCTCCTAGCATATTATATTCCTCTTAGTGGCTTGATGCAACACATTGCATCCCCTAAGTTGTGAATATTTTATTTTTTGATTGGTCCTCTCTTAGAGACATTAGGTATGATGTTCTCTAAGTTTTAAGACCTTACAAGAACTAAGAAAAAATACTTTGAATGTACTTTACAATAATTTGCAACATTTGTTATATGGCCACCTTGCATAACATAGTTTGCATGCCTATGGAGCCATCTTGTTTGTTCACGAGTGTCAAGCATATGAAGCTTTGCTTGCCTCATGAAGCTCGAAGTTCTTTTTTGTGTGGCGCCTTATCAAAGTTATTAGGAGGTATAGCTTTGGTATGGTTGTATGTATGGCAGTTGAAATTAGGCATGATTTTCCCATAGCCACTTGCTTGTCTGTGCGAGTGCATACCAATTGCGTGTGTATGTGTCTTTCTGGAGGCTCACCTAGTGGACGACCTAATGTTCCACTAGCCCTTATGAGCATACATTTGGTTTGCATAGTGGATATCATGTTCCACTTATAAACTTTCTTGGACAAACAACCTAGATCTGATCCACATCTTTTTGTTTTTATTTTCTTTCTCTTTGTCTTTGGTAGTGAATGCTTGTGCCTTATTGTTGCTCCTTACATCATTTTCATGTGTGTTCCTTTTGTTC
>VDFB02048370.1:0-22181 GCA_007258455.2 Sequoia sempervirens
ACAAAAGTGCCAAAACTTTAAAAAGGCTCAAAAACATCAATTTTAACCTTACAAGAGGTGCCAAAACTATTACAACACATGAAAACTTGAATTTCAAGCTTACAAGAGGCACCATTTGGGACCCCAAAGGCACCAAAACTCTTAAACATGCTCAAAAACACTCGAAAACAACAAAAACATCACCCGAAAGTGTATAAATAGCATCCCATAAGCTACAACATCCATCTATGACATTCAAAATGCTTCTAAAAGGCAAGAAAATGACTAAGAAAGAGGTTTCTTGTAAAGCATACCGTAGGTCTAGAGGCAGCAGGCTGATCAAGTTGGTAAAGACACTTGAAATGATGCTTCTGGTATGGGATCACCATCTTCCTCTAAGCTCTCCAATCTTCAACAAAACCAAACTCAAAATGTGCAAATGAATCCCATTTTACCTATTTTCACCTTTTAGGGGTAAAATGGAGGGAATTATGGTGGGATTTATTTCCCATTTTTACCACAAAAGAGGGGTAATTAATCAACACTATTCAAAGAAAGAGCTTGCAATGAACTTTCAAGAGATAAATTGTCAAACCTTCACTGAATCGACATTGGATAATCATTGCATCATCACAACACTTATCACATCATTCAACACTTCATTTTCACATCCTTGTATTCACCAATTTATCTCTCGAGGGGGCATAATATCCATCAATACCTGAAATTCAAAATCTAGTGCATCACAATCTTGCATCGTCTGGGGCATCGAAATCTCACATCATCTAAGCATCAACATCAAAATCTTCTTTGAAGTAACATGTAAACACATCACTTCAAAGAGGGGAAAAATGTATACACCTAAAAATGGTCATCGCATTCAATTAATTAAATACAACCTATTTGATTAATGCTTCGACTACATATAAATAAGGTCTTACTTTATTTATATTGTTCAATTTCCTTTTAATTCTCCTAATTCACATTAGATTTTAAATTAAATAAACCAAAAAACCCTAAATGTGTTTATTTAATTAATCTTCCCTAATCCTAATTAAGAATTAGAGCACATTTCTACAACTTTTTTATGTGCCACCTCATAAAGGTCACATGAAAACAAATAAGCCTAATTATTAATTAGAATTAGATCCTCACACACTTCCACCAATAAGAAAAGGCACATGACTTTATTCCCCCACACTTCCAACAAATTTGGAGCACATGGGTCTTTGTTTCACACACTTGGAATCTCATACATTTGGCATGCTTCCAATTGGTCAAAGGGGATTCTCTTCACACACATGGCATGTTGCCCTTGGTCAAGGGGACCACATCATGATTTCTTTCATCTCCACCATCTATCTTGTCTCCTTTGAATCTGAACCGTTGATAGACCTATGCCACCTCACAAAATGCTTGCAAAACTCTATAAATACACCCCTCATCCTTTGCATTATCATCCACCTTTTGAGTAATGTTATAATTATATTTTGAAATACAAATTGGAATAGTGTTATAATGCCATTTTCCATCCACCTTTTGAGTAATGTTATAATGCTATTTTGAAATACAAATTAGAACAGTGTTATAATGTCATTTTCCATCCACACTTTGAGTATTGTTACCATGCAGGTTTTTCGTAGGAGCTTGGAGCTTTCATGGAGTCTTATACTTAGCTTTCATATCATATGTTACTTTGCATTATCATCTTAGATTAATTAATTGCTTCATACTTACATTTTATCATCTCCATTGCATCATAGTTACATTTTAGGTTAGTTTGTTTTATGTTTGCATTTGAGCATATGCATAATCATAGATAGTTGCATATCATCTCACTCATCTCCACTTGTTCATCCATCACCAACATCATCCTTCATTTATCATCGCATTCATCATCAATTCCATCATCTTGTTTCATTTAGAAGCATACCACTAATCATTCCAACACACATTTGCATGCCATTAATCCTTCCACCACACATTTGCACATAGAAGTCATCTTAGCTTGCATATTAAGCATCAAAACTCATTTTCTAGGTAGTCATTTTAACAACCTTTGTGCTCATAGAAATCTGAGGGCCAAACGATTTAATAAATCCCTAGAATTAGAGAACAATGATACACATATTTGAAAGATTTGATTGTATTACGAAATAGATTAGTTTTATTTGCTTCAAACTTTGAATGTAAACCATCTCATTAAGGTTTGTGTTGACATTAGAATAACCCACTCTACACATTTTTTCACACGCACACATATTATTATTTTTATAATAGAAAGGTTGACTTGCCTTGAATAAATTATTCTTTAAGATAAATACCTCCCACCGCTACAAAACACTAACATTTCAATGATTTATAGATTGAGGAAATATATTTATGGCTTTAAATAGTCTCCTCAAGCTTGATATGCCAAGATGAGCTCTTTTCTTCTCTTGGTTGGATTGTTGTGATGCCATTTGATCTAAATCTCTTCATTTTGAGGTAGGATGCCTTTCTTTTGCCTCTAGTTCACTATAACTTGGTTTCAATTGAAAAGCTACTAAATGCATCTTACACTATGTTTAAGGAAAATAGAAGTATGGTATTCACTATTCAATAGGGTAAAATTTAGACATGGTTTTCTATTTCTTTTATAAATTAATTGATAACTTGGTTCCACTAGAAAGTTGTAAATTGTATCTTGCACTGATTTAGGGAATCTATAGGTATGAGATTCATTATTTAGTAGGTATATATTTAGAAATGGTTGGATAAATATATTTTGACTTTGGCAAAAATAAGAAGTACCATGTTGTTGCTCTTTTTCTAATGATGAGCATTACTTTGACTAAGGCTAAGTATCATGGAGTTGTAAAGGCTTCATAACATCCTCATAGAGTTTAGCATTCTTTTTTATAGGCCTTTATATGATAACTAGAGTGCCATCTAGATCTTGAAGAACCTAGCTCATCTTCAACAAATCAAATACATCTAGAGTTAATTTAGGAGCAAATAATTATTAAATAAGATATATTATTATTTTTTCTTTGTTGAAAGTACTTTTTCTTTCTGATATGAGGAGGTTTCTCATTTCTTTTAGGGGGATCATTCTATACATGAATATATAATATGACTACACATTTGTTAGGACCCAATTATTCATATCCACCTAAGCTATAACTATAATGATGTATTATTTTATTATTTATTTACTTTATTACATATCATGCACTTGTGGGGTATTGTATTATTATTATTTATTTAATTATTTACTTTATTATAAATTATGCATTGTGATAAGCTTGTTTAAATAGGTGTTTACTTAGATGCTTGTTATAGGTGTATAATATTTATGACTATACTTTTACTAATTTGGTAGAGTTGACTAAATCTCATTATTAAGACTATTCATTCATTTTTTACTTCTTTTAAATAGAATATTATTATTTTATTACTTTATCTTTTTATTAATTTGAATAGTTAAATGTTTTATTCACTAGCAAGTTATAGTTAATAGTTAAATAATTGAATAAGCTTGTTCATAAGAAATATATAACTTTAAAATCCATTGAGAACATTGTAATACTCATTTTATAATATACAACTATTCAATTTTATGTGTATCCATGTTATAAGAATTTGTGAATCCAACCACATAGATTTACTACTAACACATTTGATATTTTTCTTTATTTTGTTTTCTATATTTTTAAATTTTCATTGATTATGATATGCTATATATACTCTTTGAATTATAATGTAATTATTTATATATAGGTCTCAAATATGCAAACTTTTCAAATCCTAACTTGCTTGCATTGTTGTTGTTGTAACGCCAATTGATAACAAAATTAACACAGTTCTTTGCTATTTATCTTGACATCCTCCTCTTTCTGTTCTTTTTTATCTTGATAAATTCCTTGGTAATATATAAAATCTATAACGAGAAGCGTAATGGTAGCCATTCCTACAACAATAATGCCAACTATGTTGCCTAGATCCTGATAGCCTAGTCCAACTCAAATTCATGCCAATTTGTAGATGCACTAGCTTTCCTAATTCTCTGGGAATGGATTTGACAAATTTATTTTAAAATGTTCATGAAAAAATTATCACACAATCTAATCTTAGAAAAGAAGTTCTGATAAATTGTAAGTCTGTTTAAGGCATATTTGACTACAATAATAAATAATTATAATGAAGATTTATGAGCTCAATTATGCTAGTATATATATCTTAGATACATCTATCCAAAAAATTGAAGCTATTTGATTTACTTAAAAATCATATTATTTTACTTTACAACTATTTTATTTATTATATACATGTTGAGGTACAAACTTTATGTGTTGCCAATTTTGAAAATAGTATGTTTATTATTAAATATGATTTTAATGTGTAAATTATTATCAAATTTAAGAAAAAAGTAAGATTTTTTTAGTTAAATTTGTTAACCTATGTTTATGAACAATGGTGTATTTAATTCACATAATTTTTAATAATTATTATTTATTATTTTAGTTAAATGTACCAAATACTAGTAATCACATGTACTATACAATAAACATGTCAGTAGGTATTTGCAATGAATGCAAATTCTTTAAAATTCATTCAAAATCATAAAGAAAGGCATGGGGATATTTTGTGGATGGAAGTTATTTTGCATAATGTTTAATGGAAAGGACTATAGTATTGATTGAATTATATAAGTGTGCAAACTATCCCACTCCTTTGAAAAGGAGACATATTATGGGTAGGTGAAGCTCAACAAGATACTTAGAACATTACTCATTTTTTTTACATCTATAATTGGTATTATCCTACATACATAATATCATAATGATTGAAGGAAGACCTCTAAGATGTGATGATAATAAAGATGAGCATATAATTAAATATAATGGATCAATAGAAAGAAATATAGTAAAATGAATGTATGTGTGTGTGTGTTCATTTGATTATATTATGACTATTAATGATTAATGCTTGGATATTAAAATATAAATAAAATAATAACATTTTCATGTAAACGATAACTAAATATAATCTAAAATGATAACATTTAACATAATACCAATAAAAATCATTGAAAATAAATACATGCACATGGATTTAAAATGTATAGTCCAACACCACAAATAAACATAATATGTCTTTATTTTAAAGAAAGAATGGTCATGAGATCCTACTTGATAGCGCTAAACTTGACAAAGGATTGAGAGCTCAGATAGTGAAAATAAGTGCCCAACTCCCCATGCCAACCTTTTACCTTTGGTCTTTGATCAATCACTACACTAGACTCTCCTCTTTCATCCAAGGTTGCACTTGATATATAGTCCCAGAGATCAACACAGAGATATTTTATATTACGACCCAGATTCAAATGATGAGGCTAGTGTAATAAAAGGTTACTGAAAGGAAACATAGGTGGCAGGAACAATTTTCTACACTAAATCTATCAGGAGAGAATTGCAAAAAATTCTAAACCAATTAACATTTACAGATTCAAATGCACATCTAAAAACACATAAACAGATATGCAAAACAGAATAATAACACAACATATACATGGGAAAACCCTTTCAGGAAAAAACCCACACTCCAAACACTCAACTTAATTGTATTAATCAACAACAATAGTTACAATACAATATTAGAGCTATGCTATTCAGGAGTTTTCACACTATTATAAGATTATGGAATAATTCTGGGAACATAACGTCTTCGAAAATCTTCAACCTATCTCATAGAACGTACTAAGGCACCAACATATAAATAGAGCTCAACATGAAAAGGCAAGTCTCATGGTTTCAAAAACCAACTTCAAAGCCCAAGAAGTAAGTTGTGTAAAAAGTGATAACTTGTTAATCCATGAACCGTTGCACATAGCAACTTCCAAAAGTAACAACACTTATCTCATCTATAATGGTCATCTTGTCAAATACAATGTAAGTTCAACATAGAAATTGCAAAAACCAAGAATAGGTGTTTTCCTTACCTCAACACCACTTAACAAATGTGAACTCCACCATAAATACCAGCTGCTAAAATACAACTCCAATCCATAATATAATTTGCAAACCAAGACTCTTCAGTCAACAAAGAAAATTGCCAAATCAATTTCCATTCCAAAATGGAAATATATGACATCTCCCCAAAATATAATATCTTCCAAGTGAATTCCAAATTCCTAAAAACTAGGGATTACACCATCTCATCACCTGCCATGTAGGATGCCACCTCACAAAGAGGTCCCACAAAAATGTATGCCAACTTAGAAAGTTAATAACTTAGAATAAAAATAATTATGCAACAATTAATTAAAAATAATTTTCTGTGGAGACTCAAAGGTTGAGACACCTTAATCCCAACACTTGTATTGTGACAATTATTACTCTTTAAAACAATGCACAATTTTTCCAGAAGAGCCCATTCCTCTGTCTTGTTGGTGAAGTTCTGGAACACGGTTAAGCCTACAATTCGAGACAGAGCTTGGAGCCCATTTCGGTGCTGCAATGTAGGGGCAGTAGATGGGCGCTGCCATTACCAAACTTGCTGAATTCAACCATGCACACAAAAATGACATACATTTGCAGCTACACGAACCCCCTTAATCATGCCCATCATGCTCTTCCTAATGGGAAAGGGAGCAACCCCACGCCCTCTCTCGATGCATCAGCTAGAACTAAACTTAAATAGAAGAGTTAAAAACGGATACTACTCTTTCCTCTGTCACTAAAGTTAAACCAAATCTTTATCAAGGGTGCGCAAGACCTCTGCTCTGGAAGACATTTTGATCGCTAATGAAATTGTGCAAACTCTGCTCCACCAGACTTTTCTGTCTAGCCATTTCGATGTTCTTTACGAGATTAAGCCCCCACTCCAAAATCCCATTTAATCGGCTTATCTCTCCGGCGGCTGCCCAACTCTGCTCTTTAATCTTCTGCGGAGGAAAGGACAAGCATATCTTTTGAGTGATGATCTTTTAAAAAAAAGAACGAATAAAGGCATTTATGACTGTCCTTAGGCTGCTAGCTCATCGCATTCCATGCCCCAGTCACTCCATGAAGGAGTGGACAAGTACCTGATGTCTCAGTTGGCACGCATCATAACCATATTCGTTAGTATGGCATTTATGTCATTGTCATTTTCAACTTCGTACAGCCAGCGCCTCTTTATCTATCCCGTGGTGTCAGCGCTAAAATATTGCAAAGCAATTGGAGGCGGCATCCAGCCCAGCTCTGCGCGTTTGCGTAATATAACAGCAGCACCGCCGTAACAGGCCAGTATGGTTGTCAAGGTAGTACAGCCAGTCAGCAACCGCTACCTACAGCCGTAGACACCATTGGTCAAAATAACGCTTTAACTGAACTCACTCTACTTCTCACGAAATTTAAACTTGAATAGAAGGAGTCGAACTTCAGCTGTGCCACATAAACAGACTAAACAAATATATAAGAGTTGGTACATGGCCTAGGTGTTGAAGCGAAGAGAAGGTTGCTAGCAGCGTAGTAGTCCGATTGGTCGACATGTAGGTACCGAATGCTTGTCCATGGAATGCCATGATTGCAGGATACAATTTGGCAATCATGGCATTCCATGGACCAAAGTTCTTTAAGGCATTCGGTCAAACAGTTCACGTGCCTTGTCTATGCTTCCACATTTTGTATACATGTCTACCAGTGAGTTTTCATCCGACAAAATTCCTCTATCCTTTACGCTTATATGGCTAGCTATACCCTATTCCAACGCTCCCATTTCAGCACAGGTTAGAAGTATGCTGGCATGTGTAAGCTGATCCGGCTGGAGGTTTCCATATGGTGACAGTGTGACTGCCTCTTTCATGGCAACGGCTTTCCAGAAAAAAAGAGTTAAAGCCGACTCCTTTTCTACTATTCAAATTTAAATTTCATTGAAATAGAAGGAAATTTAGGCGGGTTTTGGAGTTCAATTTAAAAGTGTTGAACATTAATAATAGCGGGTGGCAGTCGACATTAAAACTGTAGAGTTTGTTTGGAATTTGCTGACTACAAACAGTACTGCCTTGACTTGGAATTCGCCCAGCTACAGACGGTACTACCTGACAAAAACCGTTATATTATAAACTGCAGTTACGGGGCTTATGGTATGCGTGATGATGGGCATTGTATGGGGCGGTGCATTCTTGGGGCTGGATAGCCAGCACCCACAAATTGCAGAGAGGTCACGGGAGGCAAACGAACATTAGTTCGTGGAAATGAAACAGAGGACGGACATTTTGAATTTTAAAAACAAGCGGGAGTTTTTAAACTACTTTGTCTGCCAACTTCTGCAGCTACAGGAATGAATGGACCAACGTTTCGTTCAAGCATTCCTAAGCCTAAGAGAATAGGTCGCTATGTATGGAGCTTTTAAACAGAGTATGGAGCTTTCGAACAGCGTATGGACATCCATCTAACGCGAGATATCAGAGTTGGAAATGCTCTGGTAGACATGTATGCGAGATTTGGAAGCATAGGGTTACCATCGAGATTTTGAGTCTGCAAAAAGGGAAGCATAGACAAGGCACGCGAACTACTTGACAGACTGCCTCAAAGGAACGTGGTCTCAAGCACTGTAACGATTACTAGATGTGCGCAGAAATAGACTTATTGAAGAAGCCTTCGAAACTTTTAAGCAAATTCAACTGGCAGGTGTAAAGCCAATGTACACAACATTCTCATTACAAGCGATGGCATGAGAGCATGGGATGGGCTTTGCACATCCGTCAAGGATTATTCATAGCAGTTAATGAAGCTTATGGCCAAAGTATATCTTCCCACATGCATTTTCAGTCTACTCTGTCATGGGAATGAATGCTATCTGGTGGAATAATGCCGCTTCCAGTCATCCGAAGACAGAAAAATATATACCGAACTTTATGGGCATTTCACTTGAAGGCATGAAAATATTGAGGAGGATGTTAAATTTATGCTGAAAATCCTACTAAAACTTGGTTTGGGAGAAAAAACCAGAGAGGTAGATGTGTTTCAGTGATTGGATTTACATGGTTAAGTGATTGGAAGTTTGGTCAATGTTTAATTAGCTTTGTTTTGTCTACGCGTTGTAGGTATAGGTAGGTGTAGTATTTTTATTTAAAGGGTTTATAATTTAATCTTCATCTAATTACAGTCACAAGTTTGTGACCATATCAAAGTAAATTTTAAGATTGATGTGGATGTGAATTTAACAGATCTTATGGCTAAAAATAGTAGATGACATATTTGGGATTAGTAATCATTTTGGTAAGAATTTTATGTTGAGTTCATATTAGAATGAATATGGTAATTTGAGACTAATTTATGATTATGAATTTTTGCATTTGTAAAGTTGTTTTATATTATTTGATTAGTTTTTGTCTAATGTATGTTATTTGATTAGTTATTTTCTTATGATTTTTTTTTTATATTTTTTTCGTATGCACCAACAATGTAATAATGTCCACTTTCAAATTTTAGAACAACTCTTTGATATAGTAAAAATGGTATTTAAGTTTCTTCATTTGATTGGAACAAAAAAATGCTCACATTATTTGTAGTGCTAGAAAACACAATGTCCCCTATCAATTGTTATGAAAAGTTTGTGTTTCGTACGCACCAAGAATATAATAAAGTCCACCTTCAAATTTTAGAATAACTCTTTGGTATAGTAAATGACATTTTAGTTTCTTCATCTGATTGGAACAAAAAAATGCTCACATTATTTCTAGTGTTGGAAAACACATTGTCCCTTGTCAATTATTTACTTAGGATTTTTTTTGTTCCATATGCACCAACAACGTAATGAAGTCCACCTTCAAATTTTAGAACAACTCTTTGGTACAATAAAAATAACGTTTCACTTTCTTCATCTGATTGGAACAAAAAAAATGTTCACATTATTTGCAGTGTTGGAAAACACATTGTCCACTGTTAGAAAAAGAAGAATGCAATCACTCACAACCCACTGTGTTTTCCAACCTGCAATTATTACGAATAGTAGGGGGTGTTAATAGGTAAGAGTAATGGGGATGAGGAAAAATGTGTTGACGATCAACTTCTTGATGCAATTACAATAATTGCAAGTTGGAAAACATTGGGTGTTATGAACCCTGCAACCCATATACTATTGTAAAACCCTCTACATGTAACAACCCAATTGGTTAGTCACCACTTCATGTCAATTTGGTTAGTTTTATGTTCCCCCCACCTACAACTCCTCCCCAAACTCTCCACCCTTAATCTTTGAACAAGTACAATGAAATAACTCACAACCCACTATGTTTTCCAACCTGCAATTGTTTTGTGCATATATTTTTCATGAGGATGAATTTAGGATAGCTAAGACATTGAATTAAGGGGTTCTAACAAGATGGATTAAGGGGATATACAAGATCCTTGAATTAAATTATGTTTCATACGATAAAATTAGTTTTACAAATAGGAGATGGTTTAAAATGGTACATAATTTCAGATAAGAGGTATAGAATATTTGGATTTTAAACTAGATAAGGGTCTTTGTATGAATTAAAGTAGTCACCATGTATGTTGTATCAATTTGGTTATTTTTTATGTATCCCTAAAATATAACTCCCCCCATACTCTCCACTATTTAACTTTGAACATGTAAAATGAAATAATGGAAACTGACATTATGTTTTCCAACATGCAATTATTTTGTGCAAGTACTAGAATATATGAAATGAAAAAGGAATATACTCTAAAAATAGTTCAAAAGATGTAGACCAAAGTGAATGAGATAGATAATGTATTGGTTTCAAGTTTCATAGACCATATACTCAAACCCTTTGTGTTTTCCAACCTGCAATTATACCATGCATTTACAGAAAAGAAAAGAAATTGAGGACCATGTTAAATACATAAAGGAATTAGTCTATAGGATTTCATTTGTAGATAAGAAAAAAAATGGAGGGGGTCAAATACATTCTTGTAAATCTATTTCATATATGCTATGTTAAGCAACCATACATTTAGGATGATAACATCCCCTACTTACAACATTGCTTCATTGTAGTTATTCATAGTTCTACATTGCATAGTTCTTCCTAAACATTAGTCTATCAACTTCACATTTGTGGTTGTAATAATAATTCATATACTCATAATTCATGGAAAATATTTATGACTAATAATTCATAGACTCATAATCATAATGTTTAAGGGGGTTATATTCATCTTGCAACCCACATAAAACTAACCAAATTTACTTGAGGGGTGACTAACCAATTGGGTTGTTAGGTTAGAGGGTTTTAGAATAGAATATGGGTTGCAGGTTTCAATAAAACACCCACTATTTTCCAACCTCTAATTATGCATAGATAGTATAATCACTCACAACCCACTATGTTTTCCAACCTACAATTATTTTATGCATTTATTTTTCCATCATATGAGGAAATTGAAACAAAATTTTTACTCTAAGTAATAGTTGTGATAAACTTTGAAAGTGTCTTTCATTACATTTGTACTCTCTAAATAAGAAAAGATTTTCATTACAACAATTGTAGGTTGGAAAACATTGGGTGATATGAAACTTGCAACCCACATACTATTGTAAAACCCTTTACACATAACAATCCGATTGGTTAATCATCCTTCAAGTCAATTTGATTAGTTTTGTGTATCCCCCACCTAGAAATCCTCCCCAAGCTCTCCACCCTTCAGATTAAAACAAGTAGAATGCAATCACTCACAACCCACTATGTTTTCTAACCTATGATTATTTTGTGCATTTCTTTTTCCATCATATGAGGAAATTGAAACACATTTTTTACTCTAAGTAACAGTTGTGGTAAATTTTGAAAGTACCTTTCATTACATTTGTACTCTCTAAATAAGAAAAAGGTTTTCATTAAAACAATTGCAAGTTGGAAAACCCTAGGTGTTATGAAACATGCAACCCACATATTGTTGTAAAACCCTCTACACACAACAACACAATTGATTAGTTTTATATATCACCCACCTAGAAATCCTCCTCAAGCTCTCCACCCTTGAACTTAGAAAAAGAAGAATGCAATCACTCACAACCCACTGTGTTTTCCAACTTGCAGTTATTTTTTGCATTTCTTTTTCCATCATATGAGGAAACTGAAACACAATTTTTACTCTAAGTAATAGTTGTGGTAAATTTTGAAAGTTCCTTTCATCACATTAGAAGGGATAGTGAGAGATGAGAGATAGATATAATCATTTCCAATTATATTTGTTCCATGGAATTCTTAAGTTCAAGAATCTTTGACTTCATTTGTTCAAATCCACTTATAGCATCATCTCTCACTTTCTTGGCTTGTACAAATTTTATGATCTAATTCACTTTGGTAGATGCTTCTTTTTAAGTGTTTTTAGAGAAGATTCCTTTTTCATTTCATACATTATAGTACTTGCTACCTCCAATTTTAAGAATCTTTCCATTTCATTCTCTACATACAAATTCTTGTTGGACATTACGTTATAATTCAAAATAATTTATTGCACAAGTTTAAGAGATTATTCCTTCTCTTGAGAAGTTGAGCATGGAGCATGTGCATTATTTGCAATGGGAAAATGGAAATGTAGAATTGGAGGTAAGCATGCACACTATGTGCAATGGGAAATAATGTGGTTATTGTTAGACCCATCATTCTCTTTATCATCTTGGCTGCTCTACTTAAAAAATATGCTAACCTCTATATGGTAATAATTTCCTCTATCCCTATCCTCATAATGGTTGTATAATAAATGTACAAAGAGTGAGAAGCATCTAGAGGGGTACTCCTAGATTGTCATTTGAGTTACAAAAATTATACCTCATTGTCGTTTGAGTTACAAAATTATGATAAATTTGGTAAGAGAGAGATGGGGGAAAGAGGGACAATCATATCACGCATATCACTCAAATTTGGTAAGGGAGATAGGGAAGGAGGGAGTGAACAATAAAGGGAGGGGTAGATGGAAAGAGAGATGGGGTAAAGAGGGAAAAAGGGAGGGAGAGGAAGGTTAGGAGGGATAGTGAGAGATGAGAGATAGATAGAAAAAATTTCAATTGTATTTATTCCATAAAATTCTTAAGTTCAAGAATCTTTGACTTCATTTGTTAAAATCCACTTATAGCATCATCTCTCATTTTATTTTCTTACAAAAATTAATATGTAATACAAAACCTCTTGACTTTATCCACTTTTTTATTTCCATTTTCCCATTGCACATACTACACACACACATTTCTCAACTTATCAAGATAAGGAAGAATCTCTTTAGACAATACATTATCTATCTAATTCACTTTGGTCTACTTCTTTTTAAGTGTTTTTAGAATAGATTCCTTTTTCATTTCATACATTATAGTACCTGCTACCTCCAGTTTTGAATTTACATTATAGAGATAGGGTAGGTGAGGTAGGTATAGAGAGAGTTAGGGAGAGAGGGAGGGAGAGAGGGGAGGAGGAGGGAGATAGGAAGTGGTAGGGTAGGAGGGAGAGGAGGGAGAGAAAGAGGGAAGGAGAGAGATAGGGATAGGTATAAAGAGTGGTAGGGTGGGAGGGATAGAGGGAAGGAGGGAGAGAGTAGGGAGGGATAGGTGGAGGGAGGAGAGGAGGGATAGGTGGAGAGTTGTGGGGGAGGGAGATAGGAAGTGGTAGGTGGGAGGGATAGAGGGATGAAGAGAAAGAGGGAAGGAGGGAGATAAGAAGTTGTAGGGTGGGAGGGATAGAAGGACCCAAAATGGACTTAGTAGGAGGGGGAGATGTGATGGTGGATTGTGGGAAATAGGCACCAAAATGGATTTATGGATTTAATAATTCATAGCTTCTATAAGGCATTTGAATATTTCAAACTCTCATCCACATGCCTTATAAACACATTTCAGGAAAATTTTGAATGATTAATTACAATGATTGCATCAATTACATGGTAAAAGTGAGCCTTCTTCAATTATTCAATTAATCAATTATAGTGTAAATATGGATAACATTAATCATTTATAGTTTCATGCAATGGATTAATGCAATAATGATAGATGTTAGGTTTAGGGTTTAGGATTTAAGGTTTAACCTAATGTATTAATGCAATAATGATGATGGATTAACCCAAAGAGAGACATAAAGATGGTGTTGAAAGACCTTATAATGAAGAAATTGAACAAAGAGGAAGTAGTAGTTCATAGTGAAATAAAAGAATAGATGAATATTAGATAGATGGAGGATGATATGGTAGATGTAGTGAAATAACCTTCATATGATCATATTTTGGATGTGGAATAGAAGGACATAGAGTATTTGAATGTTTCCAAAGAAAATGGAGTATTGATAGAACACATAAAGTTTGTGTTGGAAATAGGATGGCATTTAATTGTAAATCCTAAACATTAATTATTTCATGTATCTCCTAAGTTCTTGGAATGTGTTCAACAACACTAAGATTAGGATGAGATTAATATTTTGATGAAATAAATCATGAAATTGACATTTGTAGTTATTCCTAAATAATAGGAACATGCAGGTGCACACATGGTAAGGTGACACTCACCTTGAGTTAAGTTAACTATTTGGAGTAAGAGATAACACTTTTGAATGCATGTAATGATCCTAGGATTTAGGATTTGATGTTTGCATGAATGAAGTTTAGTTTAGTTTAGTTCAAAATCAATTTAGTTCAGTTTAGTTTAGTTCAGTTCAATTCAGTCTAGTTTAGTTCAGTTCAATTATGGTTCAGTTATCTTCAGTTGCATGCATGTTGGTTATTTTGAGTTGCATCATTAGGGGAAATTTACATAAAAAATGGGCCTCCTAAGGATGAAATCATTAGATTTATAAGTTATCAAAAATCAACTAAAAGATGACATCAACCTATACGGTGACATCATCCAAAATAAAAATAAAATTATTTATTTTATAAAATAAAACTTTTTAAAACCTTATGAATTAACTCATGATGGTTAATTTAACTCTACATATCCTATTCTATCTCATTCATCTTTCTAAATATAAAATATTTTTTTTGTTTTTTAGATTTATATTCTTAAGTTCTATTAAGTTCTAATATAGAAATTTTTATATTTTCAAAAAAATATATTTTATTCTTTAAGAAAAAAATTTAAAAACATTTAAAAAAATATTAAAAAATCATAAAAATCATTTATGAAGTGCTGCAAAAATAAAAAATCTATAATATGAAATTTGATTTAATATATTAAATTTATATAAAATAAAATATTTTAGTATAAAATAAAATATACTTTACCACTATTTACGTTGAGAGACACTCTAATTAGAAATTGTTCTCACAAAAGCTACGAACCAAATAAATTTGAATAAATTAAAAAGAACTAAAATATAAATTGGAAAAAAAAAATAAAAATAAAAAAAATAAATTGGAAGTTGTTGGAAGGAGAAAAAGTTGGAGAAAATCACAAAACTATGAAAAAAATAATTGGAAAAATTAAAAATTAAAAACCAAAAAAAATTGCATACCTTTTTAAATATAAATATACTATTATAAAACCTATAAACGTTTTTATTTAAATAAATGTACATAACATAATAAATCTAAATCTATAAAATCATATATATATATATAATAAAATACTAAGTAAAAAATAAAATATTTAAAGTTACTTTTACTTTGTTACTTTTTAAATAAAAACAAATAATTTAAAAAAATAAATAATCAAGAAAAGAAAGTGAACTTGACTTTTTTAATAAATTATAATAGAAATATAAGTACCAAACTTGAATTTAAGAGTTTTTAAAATAAAAAATAAATAATAGAGAAAGTGAACTTGAGAGTTTTTTAATAAATTATAATAGAAATATATGTTACCACTTTTAAAAAATCATGGACTTCAGTTTTTTAAGGAATTATAATAGAAACGTGTGTTCCCACTTAACTCATGTAGTTAAGCAATTTATATTTTTTTTATTTAAATAATTTGTATTATATGAAATAATTTTTATTTTTTTAGAGTTCCTTAGGAGGCCCATTTTTATGTAAATTTCCCTTAATGATAGTTAGCTTCAGTTAACTTGGTATGCATGGCTAATAACTCGAGTTGTATGATAGATAGCAGGGACTACCTCCAATTAACATGGGATGACCATTCTTGCATGAATGGTGTTGAGTAAATGTTTCAATTAACAAGAAATCACTTGGAGCCAACTTGGGCACCCAAGATGCTTTCTTGGATTTATCTCTTTTGTATGTTGAGATATTTTTGAAGGCTCAGTTAAGTAGGATTACTTATGGGCGCCAACTTCGAGGAAGAGCTTTGGAATTATCACCAAAGTGAAGGATGAGTTGTAGCTTTAGTTTGGGATGCCCAAATGGATGAATCACATGTTATAGCATTGTTCTTCATGGGATAACCCTATTTTTATGAGATAGGCGTACCTTTTAGGGATAGGGCTTGAGCATTATAATTGTAACTCATGTTGAGTTTACAAAGCTGAGAAAAGCCTATATATCTCAAGCAAGTTGAATAGAGTTATGAGAGTTTTTATTGTAGGTTGTGAAGAAGATTGGTGAAGGCAGAAGAAGCATTCTCAAAGAAGAATTGGAGCTATTGTATTTTAGAGATTGAATAATAGAATAATTTTTGGTGGAGTTTTTTCCCGAAAGGGTTTCTCCACAGTACATCTTGTGTAATCTTTCTAATATCCTGCCTAGTTATTCTATCAACCTTTGTCTACATTCTACAATAGTAAAATGGATTAATCAAGATAATCACCCACAAAGAATATATGTAACAGAGAAAAAACTTATTTAGATTAGTAGTTTTAAAGTTTTACAAAGTATTAAGCTAAGAAAACACCTCATTTTTTAACAGTTTGCACAAGAGTTACAATGCTTATGGAGAGTCAAGCAAATGAAAAATCCCAATAAATAAATTAGAGAGAGGTAAGTCATTGATCATGAAAATAATTTTGTTAAATAGTGATGGTATCGATAAAGAACTAGTACAAAGAAGTATCTTAGATATATATACAAGACTACACATAAGTATCTTTAGAATATCCAAATCAATATAAAACCAACACAATTGTAGAAATAACATAAGGTACTTGCATCATGTTAAAGGATATATGTCATTTATTTTTGGGAATCTTGGACATGGTAGTATGAGAATACTTACACTATGATGAAGGACATAAAGAAACATACTCTAGGGATGGATGATCTAATAAACTATTTGAATGGTATAAACTATTTTACCAAGATCTAGATTTGAAAGTAGTTACCACTAGATCATAATAGAGGGAGGGAGAGAGAGAGAGGGAAGGAGGGAGATAGGAAGTGGTAGGGTGCTAGGGATAGAAAGACGGAAGGAGTGAGATGGGGATAGGTATAGAGAGTGGTAGGGTGGGAGGGATGGAGGGAAGGAGGGAGATATGGAGTGGTAGGGTGGGAGGGATAGGTATAGAGAGAGTTAGGGAGGGAGCGAAGGAGGGGTAGGTGGAGAGAGGTTGTGTGTGTGTGTGTGTGTGATGGAGAGAGAGGGGGAAGGAGGGAGATAGGAAGCGGTAGGGTGGGAGGAATAGAGGGAGGGAGAGAAAGAGGGAAGGTGAGAGATAGGAAGTGGTAGGGTGGGGGGATAGAAGGAACCAAAATGGACTTAGTAGGAGGGGATATGTGATGGTGGATTGTGGGAAATAGTCACCCAAAATGAATTTATAGAATGGACCCGAGGGATAATGATAATGTTTTTGGGTTGGTATGATGGAGGGAAATGGTGAGAAATGGTTTAAAAGAATGATAATAGATAATTTATTGACTTAAGAGATTATTCCTTCTCTTGAGAAGTTGAGGAAGGAGCATGTGCACTATGTGCAATGGGAAAATTGAAATTCAAAAATGGAGGCAGTAGGTACTAGAATGTATGAAATGAAAAAGGAAGCTTCTTTAAAAACACATGAAAACAAGTAGACTAAAGTGATTTTTGTATATTTGGAGAGGAGGAATGCATCCACCATGTTGGTGATGTATTTATTAATCAAGACTAATGAAGTGTTGATTAGAGAAATCAAGGTTTAGTTGGAGTATAGTTTTGAGATCAAATATATAAGAGCTATAAGATCTACATCCTTGGTGTATAAATACATAGAAATATGGATAATAAGAAGCTATGGTTAAACTAGAGGAAGTTTCATGAGACTATTCTATAAGTTGAGCCTACAACAATGCCCTAAATCTATGGAGGGAAGGAGGGATCTAGGGAGTGGTAGGGTGGGAGGGATAGGTATAGAGAGAGTTAGGGAGGGATGGTAGGTGGATAGAGGTTGTGTGTGTGTGATAGGGAGAGAGAGAGAGAGCAGGAAGGGGGGAGATAGTAAGTGGTAGGGTGGGAGGGATAGAGGGAGGGAGAGAAAGAGGGGAGGGAGATAGGGAGTGGTAGGGTGGGAGGGATAGAAGGAGGGAGAGAAAGAGGGAAGGAGGGAGATAGGGAGTGGTAGGGTGAGAGGGGTATGTACAAAGAGAGTTAGGGATGGATGAAGGGAGGTATAGGTGGAGAGAGGTTGTATGTGTGTGTGAGGGAGAGAGGGAGGGAGAGAGAGGGGGGAGGAGGGAGACAGGAAGTGGTAGGGTGGGAGGGATAGAGGGAGGGAGAGAAATAGGGAAGGAGGGAGATAGGGAGTGGTAGGTTGGGAGGGATAGGTATAGAGATAGTTAGGGAGGCAAGGGTAGGTGGAGAGAGGTTGTGTGTGTGTGTGAGGGAGAGAGGGAGGGAGATAAAGAGGAAAGGAGGGAGATAGGGAGTGGTAGGGTTGAGGGATAGAGGGAGGGAGAGGAGGGAAGGAGGGAGATAGGGAGTGGTGACAAATTTGGTTTTATATGATAAGGAAAAGGAAAAATTAGATAATGGGAGAGAGAGAAAATAAGGGAGACATGGAGAGGTAGGTAGAGAGAGGTAAGGTTGAAGGAATAGAGGGAGGTAGGTAGAGAGAGTGAGGAAAAGATGCAACACAAATTTTTCCTCATCTCCATCAAGCTCTTACCTATTAACACCCCCTACTATTCATTGTCATGATCTTCTAACTTTTTTTTTCATATCTTTTACTTGAATCTTTAGATCAGTTGCTCCCTCATCAACCCTTAGGATAGATACATTCCTTTCTTGGATAGATTTTTCAATGTCTTGAATACTTTTATGTAGATTTGTAGTCACCTTTTTCTCATATTTGAGAGTGTCTTTATGATTAGAGAATGTAGATGTTTCTTTTAACAAGTTCTTTACAAGAATTGTCTACCTTTTTAGATAAGACTTTCATGTCTCCACCCATCTGATTCTCTTTTTTTGTACTTAGATCTAATTTTTCCTTTTCCTTGTCAATATCATCATTTTTTATTTTTTTTAAATCATGATCAATGACACACACCACCTCTCTCTACCTCTCCCACCTTACATAGATCTATCTCTCTACCTACCTCTCTTTGTGTTATCACCGCTTCCGCTTGATCGATAAATAGCTCAATGATCTTCTCTCTACATAGTGTCTCGCTCCAAATGATGGATCCTTTTATGATTATTTTTCCTTCTTTTAAAAACAAAGAGGAAAAAACATACGTTTCAAGGAACAAATTCAATAAATCTCATCCAAACAATTTACTGTGCTTTGCTCTCAGAGCTTTGATGGATTAAAATGACAGTAACCTTTTATATGTTTTCATAGAAACAGTTAACAGTTCCTCTCTCATACATATCCAATACCAAATGGACCCCAATATAGTCAAATGTATTGATCTTAATTTTTTTCTCATTGAAGCTTGTGGTCATGCAAGCAAGCCCTCCACTACTGAAGTTGAATTCAATAGAAAAAAAAATATTAAAAAAATGGAGGATATAATATTATATAAGCTACAATAGATATGGTTGTTGAAAAGTTGCAGTCTTGTTTTTCTTCATGTCTAGCCTCTTCTCTCTACATTCAATGTTTGAGAGATAATAACATTGGCAATATATTTAGTCAAAATCAAACACACACTGCCTTCAGTAATTTCACATGTCATCTTCACATTCACATAACCTATTTCCAAGTACTGAATAAAAATCTAACTGGCATGGAGTCCCATTCACAATCCACCAACACATCTCCCCTCCTAAATTTATTTTGGGTCCCTCTATCCCCTCCCACCCTACCTCCCTATCTCCCCCCTTCTCTGTCTCTGTCTCTGTCTCTGTCTCTGTCTCTGTCCCTAGAGTGTGTTTCTTTTTGTCCTTCATCATAGTATAATTATTCTCTTTATACAAATGTATGAATTTATTGATTTGGATATTCTAAGGATACTTATATTTAGTCTTGTATAAATTTCTAAAGATACTTCTCCTTTTTACTAGTTCTTTATCAATACCATCATTGTTTAAAAAAACTTTTTCATGATCAATGACACACACACCACCTGTCTCTACCTCTCCCACCCTAAATAGATCTCTCTTTCTCTACCTACCTCTCTCTATTATGTTCACCTTACCTCTCTCTACCTACCTCTCCTTATCTCCCTCCTTCCCTCTCTCTCAAATTAACCATTTATAAAAGGTTTTCATTACAATAATTGTATGTTGGAAAACATAGGGTGTTATGAAATCTGCAATTGACATACTATTGTGAAACCCTCTACACTTAATTGAATGAGATAGATAATTTATTGATTGAAGATATTCTTCCTACTCTTCATAATTTGATGAAGGAACACATGCACTATGCACAATGGGAAAATGGCAATGCAGAAGTGGATAAATTCAAGAGATTTGGAGTGATGGATAATTACCTCATGGAAACAATTGTAATCTCTCTCATCTATTGTGATATCTTGATCCTTGAATTGCATCATTCTTTACAACAAGATAAGGAGAAATGAGGGACAAAGAGGAGAAATGAGGGAGATAAGGAGTGGTAAGGTGGGAGGGATAGAGGTACACATAGAGAGAGGGTGGGAGATGTATGTATAGAGAGAGTGAAAGAGAGGAAATGAGGGAGAGAAGAAGGGTAGGATAATGGGAGGGGTAGGTGGAGAGAGGCTGTGTGTGTAAGGGAGAGAGAGAGAGAGAGAAATTAAGGTAGAGAGAGAGAGGTAGAGAGAGGGAGAAGTAAGGATGGAATTTGTGTAAGCAAAGAAAGTGAGAGATGATTGTATAAGTGGAGTTGAACAAATGAATTCAAAGATTCTTGAACATAAGAATTCATCCCAACTTTCCCCATCTATCTAGTTATCTCTCCCCTTCCCTCTCTACTTTCCCTATCTCCCCTCACTCTCTCTACCTACTTCTCCCTCTATTCCTAACCTTACCTCTCTATACCTACCTCTCCATGTCACCCTCATTCCCTCTCTCTCCCTTTATCACTCCCATTCTACCTCACTAGACCTCTCCCTCCCACCGTCCCTCTATACTTCTCTCTATCTCTCATCTCTCACCTTCCCTCCTAACCTTCCTCTCCCTTTGTTTGTACTTCTTTCCCCTCTCCTATTTCCACCTATCCATCCCTTTATCACTCACTCACTCCTTCCCTCTCTCTCCCTCACATTATTTGCCGCTTCATCCCTCCTTCCCTCTCTCTTACTCTCTATACACATACCTCTCCCACCCTCTCTCTATATGTACATCTATCCCTCCCACCTTACCACTCAATATCTCTCTCCTTCCCCCCTCTCTCTCTCATTTACTTGCTATTAGGATTCTTGCATAAAACACATTGTCCCTTGTTAGATATTTCCTTATGAATTTTTTTTTATTTGTACACACCAACAATGTAATGAAGTCCACCTTAAAATTTTAGAACAACTATTTGGTATAGTAAAAATGGAATTTCACTTTCTTCATTTTATTGGAACAAAAAAATGATCACATTATTTTTATGTATCCCCCACCTTAAACTCCTCCCCAAGCTCTCCACCCTTGAGCTTAGAATAAGAAAAATGAAATCACTCACAACCCACTACGTTTTCTAACATGTGATTATTTTGTGCATTTTTTTCCATCATATGAGGAAATTGAAACATAATTTTTTCTCTAATTAATAGTTGTGGTAACTTTTCAAAGTGTCTTTCATTACATTCGTGCTCTCTAAATAAGAAAATGTTTTCATTATAATAAGAGAGGAGGCGAGGGAGAGGTAGAGAGAGAGAGAGGGGTAGGTAGAGTGAGGAAGATGTGGAGTGGGAGGGATAGAGGGAGGGAGAGAGAGGGAAGGAGGGAGTGGGCAATAAAGGGTGGGGTAGGTGGAAAGAGAG
>VDFB02048371.1:0-14564 GCA_007258455.2 Sequoia sempervirens
TTTAATGCCGTCTCATTGAGCTGATCCTTTTGCCCTCGTTCTGCGAGTAGAACGAGACTATCTTATTATTCCAATTCCATTCACCCAAAATTCCCAACTCTCTAATTTCTATGCAATGTCAATCACGCATACCCCATCTCACAGATGACATCATTTGAGTAGCTAAAATAAAACTCGAGTAGATTTTGGTAACGTAATTATTAATTAGAAAAAGTTTGTGTGTAAAGAAGCTCCATTCCTTTCATTTGGGCTAGCTGACTGATGGGTGCGATTCATAATTTTTATTGTCAGTTTCATTGGGCTTCATTGTAAGAACTGTTGCTTATTAATTACCATCTAAAAATAAATAAATAAATCTACAACCTAGAGCCAAAGTCCTTAGGGCTATCAGAAATGGAGTTAAGCGTGATTTCTATGCGGCCTTAATTTCATCAACTAACTTAAAGTCTCGATGAGAGTTCTCATTGGCATGGAGTAGAAGTGGTGCTTAAGGAAAAATAAAAAATAAACTTTTTTGTTGTAGGGCCCCACGTTCTTTCTTTTCAAGAAGCCCTCCTTAAATATGATCCCATTTTCTTTAGTCATTTAAATAATGAAAACAATAAATAAAAGAAGGATATGTTCCCACATTCCCGTGAAGAAGGGAAGTATCTAAACTAAAAAGGATTAATTTTGTTTTTTGAAAGAAAGGCTAAAGAATTAGGTAGAATCTAATTTTCTTTAAAAGAAAGGAAGTTTCCCATTCTATAGTAAATAAATTTAAAAGATATAAGTAAATACTATTATTAATTAATTATAGTATTCATCATTGATGTAATTATATATATATATATAAAGAAGGGATGAATAAGTAGTTAGTTAAATAAATAAATACATTATATATAGGTAAGAGATATTTTATTTTGAGTTTAACATTGTTAATATTAAGGAAATATTATTATGAAGAGAAGTATTAAGATATTAACATTGTCATTGTAAAGAGAGGATTAATAATTGTTAGTTGTATTTTTCTTGCCCTATTGTAAAATATGGATATTGCATATTCTCAACCCTCTTAATTATAATAGCTTTGTCAAATTTAAGTTAATTACCTTATCCAATTTTTGGACTCATTACTCAATTAGTTTGCACATACCCTATAAAGTAATGTTTTGTGAAATAGTTATTTTACATGATTTTTTTAATATGATTTAGTAGCCTCTAGCAAAACACTTTAAATTAAATCATCAACATGTTGTTGGGTAGAAACCCAACCTAGAATAATTATTTAATCTACCTAGCCCATTATGCAATGCCTTATATGCAAAGCCTAAATTATTCAATTAATAAATGTTATTTGGGGCTCACGCTAGATTTGAAAGATTTAATAATAAGTTGCACTCAAAAAGAACAAGTCAGTTACATCTAAGTATTTTGGATGTAAAGATTCTTAAGTTGCCAAACTTAGACATTTAAGTCGTTGGAAGGAATTTGATTTTTACCCTCCAAGAAACTCGTCTATAAGGAGTCACCCAACATGAACCCATTGCTAATTAAACCTTGAGTTGTACCTCATTCAAATGTACTATTACCAATATAGTGATAGGCTTAGGAGTTGTGTTGTATAATGGTGGGCCGCTGCGAAAGTGTTAGGTTGCTAATGTATGTTGTGAAAAAAATAAAAAATTGTCGGGTTTGTAAATGAATAGTTCTAGAGTAAAAAAATGGTCCCCTAAATCACATAGCTAGGAATAAGTTAATAAGCTAAATGGGAGTTTGGGATTGATAGCCAATTCCAAATTGAGTTTATTATAAATATCAATTAAGAGGACTTCTTGTGAATAGAAAGAACATGGGGACCTTTAGCTCTATTGTCATTTTATTATATGATCTTGGTTGACATGAACGTATGAATAGAAATTTTTCCCTAAGAAACTTTGTCGACATTTTACAGAGAAGGATAGTCTTCAAAAAAGTAACGACATCTCTTCGTTCTCCATCGCTAAACCTAAATGAGCTTGACCTGCTTGGCAGGCATGAGTTTGATAGCAGCTATAGATGGGAACAACTTGCAGTGCCCCAGGAACATCATGAAATTGCCACACAATTAATAAACATGGAAAAAGCATGTAGCCATGAAAAGCATGCTCCAAGTAAGTATGATGTCCCAGACTATACATTATCTTCCAAACAAAAACTAGCACTCACACATATTATCAACCATAGCAAGCATCACTCAAATAAACCATTGCACATGATTATTCAAGGGACAGTAGGTACAAGGAAATCGTACTTGATTGCTCGCATAAGAAAAGCACTTGATAGTTACAATCTGCACCAGCAAAGCCAGCTACTCACATTGGCTCCTACAGGGGTTGCTGCATTTAATATACATGCATCAACTACACATTCAATGCTTCAAATTCCTGTCAAAGAAATGCACCCACTGCTAGGACAATCATTAATAACATTTAAGGAAGAGATGAAACACATAAGATATATGTTGATTGATGAGATGAGCTTTATAGGACCCAAGTTGCTACTGAAGATAGATGCGAGACTATGTGAGGCCTTCCCGCATCGACAACATCTTTATTTCAGTGGGGTGTCAATAATCCTGATTGGTGACCTTGCACAGCTCCCGCCTGTAATGGACAAGCCTATTTACACATCACACTCAAATGCAAAAACACTATGGGACCAGTTCACGACCGTTGTCACCTTAGACACAATGTTTCGTCAACAAGGTGAGACTCCAGAACAAAGGCAATTTCGTCAACTATTGCAAAACATACGCAATGCAAAAGCATCACAAGAGGATTGGGAACTTTTACAAACACGCACAGACAAGCATCTCACCTCTAGCGAAAAAGAAATGTTTGACAATTCAATGCACTTGTTTGCTACCAATGATTTAGTTAGACTTCACAATAGAAGAATGTTAAAATTGTTAAACCGTCCAATTGCAATAAGTGCTGCAACTACCACCAGGACTGAAGCAAATAATGCAACTACTGATGAACAACTTGAAAAGCATGTATTGCTTTGTAGAGGGCAACGCATCATGCTGACAACCAACATATGGACACAAGCAGGCCTTGTAAATGGAGCTCTAGGTGAAGTTGTTGAGATAGTTTACAGCCTTGGTTCTAGACCACCAGATGTTCCACTTTATGTTGTGGCAAGGATCGATATTTATAGTAGGCCAGTATGGAATGAAAAGGACCCCAAAAGTATACCGATAATACCTGTATCATTGGGCAGCCATAGGAAAATCCCGCTCACAATGGCATGGGCTATTACCATACACAAATCCCAGGGCCTAACGTTGGCCAGAGCAACTATCGACATTGGAAAAATAGAACAAGGACTAACATTTACAGCTATATCCAGAGTGAAATCATTGAACAACCTTCGTATTCAGCCAATGTTCTCCTTAGAGAGATACTCAAAAATGCATAACCACCCATACACAATTATGAGAAAAGAAGAGAAAGCCCGATTACAACTATCTCTAAAAAGCTAAGGTACACAACTCTTTTCCCTTTCTCCCTCATGTCGCTCCTGCTTATTCTTATATCAGAAATTTCTCTTTTACAAATTGAACATGCCCTCAACATGTTCATGTCCTTTGGGTAATTTTCTTATTTTATTGGCAAAAAAAAATATTTCCCATTAATAGTGTTATAATAAATTGAACATGGAGCAATCATTGTACATGTCAACAAATAATGTTTCCACCTAACCATTCCATTCCTTTTTCTTTGCAGGCCTTGAAGCCAAATGGCATATATCATAGCCCCTCACCCTCAAACACCAACAATTGTACTGTATTTTGTTCAAAAAAAAGTTCTAATGCAAAATTGCTCACCAACATTTTGACTTTTCATAGCACACATTTTGTATATCATGAACTACCAACAAAAGTACTTTGTCCAGTTGAGCTAAAATGTTCCACCACTTCAACCATTTAAGATAATATATTGTGTTGTTCATACACTACCATAGTATACCCTCTATGATGGCTTGCACCTTGCTTTAAGGTGCAAAATTTTAAACAAAGTAGTATGACAAGTATTAAATGGTCTGTTGATATGTCTCTTCCACACAAAATATAAATTCAAATTAAAAGTCAATAAATATTTATGAATTTTTATTTTATTTTTATTTATTTTTATATATAGATTTGTAAATTCTATACCATTTAATATTATTTTACCAATTTTAAAATATAATAATTTATTATTATTTTCTTAATATTTATAGTTTATTTTTATTATTGTCTATTATTTTCATAAAATTATAAAAGATAAATATCTATTTTTTAATAGTGTTTATATTATGTTTCTAAAATACTTACATATATTAAAAAAAAATGGAAATAGTCATTCTTTTAGATTTCATATGAGATTACAATCTAGACCATTAAGACATGAAACACGAAAGTAACAAATATTAACCATTGAACATTGAGAGCAAGAGTAAAATAAGGGCAATCCTAGTCATACGATTTGCCCCATACAATACATTGACAAGTCTAAAGTGTTCGTGGCAGAGTCTTATTCATCATCATCTTTAACATTATCTGTGTTAACCACATGAATAGGATAAATACCAAGAGTTAATTGAAGAAATTTGTTGGGGTCAGACTAAATTATATTCCCACCATCATGAGGTGGTGGAGAAGCAAAGTGATGATTAATAGGATGTCACTAGCCTCACTAAGAATGATCTCTTCCAATAGGAGAAGTGGAAGCCTAAGAGTGGGTATCCTGATTGCCACAAGCTAAATGACTACTTCCTCAATGATGCCCTCAAGATGGAGACTTGCCTTGAGAGAAGGTGGGAGCCAAGAAATCCTAGCAATAACACAAGGGGCATCACCTTAGTGATCCAAAGAAACTTGTTTTTGAGCAACCTCAAGTGTAAATTTATTCACTTGCACTTGAATCTATAATAACATAGAACAAATCATAACTTTAATGTGAGAAATTGTGATCAATAGTATAGCAAAAAAATCGTAGAATTTATATTTTTCTATAAAACATATATTAGAGATGACAAAATATTTTTGTAGGTTTAGAGAAAGTTGTATAGCCTTGACTCATGCAAGATAAATTCCAAATCCTTCTTTTGAGATGGTGTGAACCAAAAGCTACTAAAAAAATTCAAACAAACAAAGCAAAAGAAAACATTTTTGTTGATGAAGTATTTCTCTTTCATCAGTGAATAAGCTCTTCCAATATAATTGTTAATGCTCTTTTTGGGATGCCCATTTTGTTTCTTCACTTTTATTATTTCTACTAATTGTGAGGTTTCCATTATGGTAAGATATGCTAATAATATATGTTCTACTAACATCAATGATAGGACTATGGAAGATAGCATATTTTTAGTAGAAAATGGTCTCATTCTATATAAAAATAAAATATTCTTAGTTGCTAAATCTAAAATGGAAGAGAATATTTTAAGAGCTTTAGATGTTGCATCACTAGCTAGACACCCAAGATCCCACATGAATTGCAAGGAAATAAAAGATAGATTCTTGTTGAAGGGTTTTGAGGAGGGTAATTTCAACTACATTAGGGAGTCCCCACATATAGACTCTTATTTGTTGTTTGTATAACTTTTAGTTTTGCATTTATGGCCCAATGAATTAGACTTTATTCTCACTAGAGATTCTAGTTTCACTTATATCCTTGTAGTCTTTTTCCCTAGTTAGAGCTAGTTTTGGTCTCAACTTTGTGATTTTCTCCATATAGTTGAAGTTTTCACTCTCACACGATGTAACCACATTTATTAGAGTTTGTGATGTCAATTTTTTCTCTTTTTTAATATGGTCTTTGAATTGTCTCATCAACATGGTCTTAGTTACAAAACACTCTAAATTTTTTTAGATTCATATTTGGAAGAATGAAAAATTAAAATTTGAAAGTCTTCAAGTGTTTTATGGAAATGCGGAGTTCCCTTGCATCTTTGTAGGTTTATGCAAACTTTCTCATTGGTCCTACAACCTACAAGGATACAACATTAATTATTGAACTTAAGATCCAAGATGGAAGTGATGCAAACCCAACTTGGTCCCATATTTTTAATATTTTATAATTGTTATATACAAATCTTGCATATGTTTGTGCCCATTGTGTACATGACAGTTAGTTTGTGAGTGCACACTATTTCTTTACAATGCTACAATTTTGTAAAGTGCACAACTAATTAGAATTATGGAACTAATGCACATTTTTGTACACTTGCAAACTTGATTTACATTCTCACCTCTCCATTTTGTGAAACTTATACATTTGATTTTAACAAGTTTGTAATATGATATGAAACTATGCACAAATTAAAAAATATAATCATGTTTTCACATTCCAAAGTTTTACAATAAAGAAAAACAAGTGGAAAGGTGGGCTTGATGTGCATGCATGCAAACTCACCTTTCACTTCCACACCATGTTTCTAACCCTTCTAACCTTGCCACCTTACAAAGTTCCCATAAAGTGGAATCCCAATACACATTTTCAAAAGGTGCAAATTGTCAACTTATATCAACATCTTGTATTTCATAATGCTTGCATAGTGACAAGAGAATTCCATGTATATTTTTTCCAAGATCACGTACATGAGCTCCTAAGTTATAAATTATAAGTGGATTTCTAAATCTTATTATTCTACTTTCTTCATTTTTTAGGATCTCAACTCCCATCTATAGGATTTGCATCTATGATGCTCATGTCCATAAAAGTAGCTAAAGCATGAAAACCTAAAGACATTTAATGCACACATGTGAATGAGTCATTTATAAAAATTATTAGCATCTCCTCATTTGCAACTAATCAAATGAATTATTTCATTTCAATAGCTCTTTGTAGGATATTTGTCTCCCATATAAATTCATGCACACACATTTTTAAAATTTTGATCAAAAATTTGTTCACATAGGAATTAACTAACACATCATTTTATTGATTCAAATATTTCCTTCTACACTTCTAGGAACTCACTTGTTCATATTGTTTGCATCATTTCTATATAGATACTTTTACCTCTAATTTGAATAGCTGAAATCCCACAATCCTTCAAAACCCTCATGTGACATTTGTGCTCATAAGGTTCAAGAAACTAGGAAGTTATCCATGACTTCTTACATTGTTTATCTAATGACAATGAGAGCTATTTTTCTTGAGTCAACCAAAAATGGAGTAGTGTGTGTAGGAGTGGTTTAAAAGAATGTGTATGAGTTCTATCCTCAGTAAAAACCTAAGGGAAGTCAAAGGGATTTTAATAATTGGTTGGACTTCTCCAATCTTTTGATGTGCCAATTGTTGCCCCTATCATAGTTTCTCAAGAAGATGCCTCAACCATTGAAGAAATGAAATATATTTCAAATGCTATAAAGCAATGGCTGAATAATTTATGTCGCAAGGGTCAAATATCATTACACATGCTATGGTTCTACATGATAGAATCAGTGGGCTTTCTTACCTAATAAAAAATATTCTAGCTAAATTTAGATGAGAATTGTAGGTTCACATTGATAATATTTTGCAAATCAAAGAAATTATAAAGCTTAGCTTAGAACCTCTTGTGTCAAAAGGTATTTTCAATAGAACAAATGAATTCTTTATTATAGAATTGTATTAAATCATAAAGTTAAGGATTGAGTTTCTTATGATTTTAAGGAGACCCTCTCTCATGTATTTAAATGGACAAATGAATGCCTTTAAATACAGATATATAGCAACAAATTGTGCAAACATATACTAAATTGATTCAAAAACTAGGAAAAATAGGCAAAAAAAATTTAAATTTCAAAACTGAATTGTGGGATTGATTTGAACTCTGGTACATAAGATTGATCTAAATTTAATAACAAAATAAAAATAAAAAGAAGTTACATTAAGTATATGAAAAATATAAAATTTAAATGGGAAAAAAGGTCAAGATCCCATTTATGTGAAAATAATGACCCAACACAAACAATCAAACACAATTTTTCCAAAACAATTAGAATCGGTTTGAACTCTAATATTTTATGTGGAAATATCCACATTCAAAGGATTTAATTCTGGAAAGCAATCATACAATTATTTGAAAGGCAGTATTTTATTTGGAAATATCCACATACAAAGGATTTAATTCTGGAAAGCAATCATATAATTATTTGAAAGAAATTTTTTGTTTGAACTTTATGGAACTGGAGAAGCCACAAGAATGGCGGTTGTGATGTACAGAGGAAAAGCAAATTCGATTGATTAAGCTGCAATACTTGTTTTTACAAGTTCAAAAACTGCTCGTACCATGCGGCAGGATCCACTTATGCGCGCTTGGCACAATCAAGGAAGTACACGCCTGCAATAATATATACACACAATATTATTTGAGCAGCCTTAACAGACTCAACAATAGAGCTCAGAAAATATTATAATTTTCTTACCTTCTCCGACAGCTGAGTCGTTGCATCCAACCAAGTAGTGCCACATTTATCGACCACCCACGCCACCTATGTCAGTGCAGATATTATCACGTTCAACGTAGAAGACCGATTCCGCACTTTGAATTTGTTAACAGACCTTTAATCGCCATTCCATACAAATCAAATTCAAATATGAATGATTTGTATAGAATGGTGATAGAGAACAGTTAACAAAGAAGTTTGACCACCTCTAGATGCAAATACATAAAACTTCATTCCTCGCACTTAATGCTCAATAAAAATCAAAATCTGACCAGAAAAAGTACCCACAAAATTTCTGATCACCAAAACAAGTACAGATTGAGGACATTAACTGAAACTGTCTTCAAGCATTTATGCATGCAACACATTGTACAAAATATCTCTAGCATTGTTATTCAAAAATGTTATACCCTGCTACTAACCCACAACCTTCCAAACCTTAGAATACTTTCAACTAAAAACAAACACTGTAAAGTGAAAAATAACAGAACGATCTCCCGTACAATCTTGTAAAAACAGTTCAACATTTCAAAATTTACACCCCGCTACTAAACAAAACAGCGAATGAAATAATCTTAAACCCTAATACTCGCAGCATTCCAAACTCTTAACACTCCCAACCTTCCAAACCCTAATTCACTTTCAATGAAAAATAAACACTGTAAAGTTAAAAATGATACAACGATTTTCCGTACAATCACGTTAAAACAGTACCAACATTTCAAAGTCTTTGTAAAATCCCCACTACCATACAAAACAATTAAATCAATAATCAACCTACTCTCAAACCCTAATACACGAAAACCCTTTAAACCCTATCCGATATTCGGATTATTGCAAACCCCAGCTCTCGAACTGATAACTCCGCAATAAATAAATAAATTTCAAAAAAAAACCATATACTCCGCGTAAAATCATTGTACAACATTTGAGATCCAATATAACAGAACGCAACTGAATAAATCACATGCCCTGCAAACACTAATACGTTGGGTTGTATAACAATACCACACAAGCAATCAGTAACCGATTGCTTTCCTATCAATGTAAACCCTAAGAAACAGTTTGCAAAACAGGAAAAATAAATAGAAAGCCTACTGTAAGGAAAAAAAAAGGCAGAACGTGAGAAACTCTGAACACCCACGCTATACTGCATGCAGACGAAGAAATGGTACACTTGCCAAGAACAAGCTCAATTTCTCGCCCTTTGCTTCGAAGCTGTGAGTTCAGATATCAATTGGTGAGGCTAAAACACGATAAGGATATTTATTATGAGTCGGTGGATTTGAAACTAGTTTGCAGAAGATGCCATAAAGCCTTCTGAAATCCGTGGAAAACTGTAAGGTTTGGTAAGCTGGTTAGTGTGAATACCTATAAGATCTCTAAAGAGTAATTTTGATGGTAAACTAGAGTCGTCCCGGCGAGTACCTGCCTATGGTGGTAAACTAATTTCGGTTTTCCTTTTGTCAGTCACTGTCATCGTAACACTCATGGTAAAGTTGTGACTTTTTTTAAAATCCGTCTCCCTCCCCCCCAACCAATTAAATTTGAGATTTTTTTGATTCTGTATCTTCCGTGTACAGTAAGTAACAATCTGAACTGGCAGATACAAGAAAACATTGTGTCATGGCCTTCTGCTCTTGCCATTTATAAGATAAAATAGGTTATTAGCCGATAGGCTATATATAGTGTGAAGTTTTCACATCTCACTCACGCCTGGAAACAAGTTTCCCTGCCGGTAAACTACAGAGTCTAACCGCTTACATAAAAACTTTACGGCAGAAAAAAAAAACTTTACCGTAGAAAAATCAAAACTTATTTATTCATTCAAAATATCTTGCATTTAATATTCCCTTATATCTCCGAATCAAATCCGATTTTGATATCTTCTAAAATCAAATCTTCCTATTATAAAATATCTACATCATACACCGACTAAACTGTAGTCGGTATATGATGTAGATATTTTATAATAGGAATATAGGAAATTCAAATTTTGGTATTGAAGTTGTTAAACTGTGCAAACTCACTGAGGAATATAGGAAAATAACACTGCGAAAGGCGTTACTAAACTCAGTGCGGAGGTTGCTATGTAAGCTTGGAAAATGCCGTTGGAGTGAGTCATAGAATAACTGGTAAAACTATTCTGTTTTTTCCTACAGGCTAGCTTTGGAGTTGGGGCATACAAGGAGCTAAGAGACATAGCTTCAAACGGTATATGCATTGTTTTCCATGACATCTGTATATTCTTTTAGTTTTTTCTTTCATGTTGATCTAGAAAAATGCATGCTTTGTCTCCCTTTTGGTTTGCTTTCCTTTTTTGATCTATAAAACATAGTAGACAAAAGTGTAATTAAGTAGGAAAATTAATATCTAAGTATTGTAGCCATGTTTGCAACTTTTGGACAATAACTCAAAGGATATTCAGATTTAAGGTTTCAATTTCTTGCATATTCTACCGGATAACTTCATTTTAGTTTTGATTTATTAAGCATTTTTTGTTTCTTTAGCGCTTTTACTATTTAATTTCATGTGCCTTGGCCTACCTGGCAGGAGGGTCTAAAAGAATGTCTGCCAATCATTATTAATTGTGAATCATCAGCTTTCCCTTTTTATAGCTTTTGTATGTCACTTGGTATCACTTTCTCTAGTGACTCTTGTAGATGGAAACTTGGAGAGTGTGAAGCTTCAAAGTCATTTGATTGACTTTTAAAAGTTTCACGTTCAATATTTTGTACATGAAAAGCAGGATACAAAAGTTGACTGGAAGAACATACCTGATCAACACAATACATAGAAGATTCATACACATAGAGACACAACTAGCAAGCCTTTGAGAGCAGAGAAAATTTACTGGACCATAGTTTACATTGCTGCAGCCACTTGGAAAAATATTTGTATATCATAATATGCGAAGGCCCTAACCGAAGAGACCCTATTCGGCTAACCCACAATTCAAATATGACGAATTCCTTGCTGCAATATTAGTTGTTGCCATTTTGATCCACCCCAGATCATCTGGAATAGGCTTCTGCTCCCACATGAACTAAACTCATATTCTCTGAAAACAGACTTAAACATTGAAACCATCTGAAATTATACCTATGCCACCTATTCACATAGAGTACAAATCATATGTGTCCTGTATATTCAATCGATCTATTTGCACCATACTTCATTCTAACCATGATCATCCCACTTGAGACCAAACAAAAAAAGGTTACAAATTCTATTATGGTCGTACATAGACCTATATCTACTATTCGATTCCCCTTTAGAAAGTCTTGAAATCGAATTAGCACAACAAAATTTTGAGAAATCTAGATGATCCAGATTATATTTACAACTTCTCCATAGACAGTTTGCCATAGCCTATGCTATTGTGGACACACATAACCTGCATCAAAGCTCCCATTTCACAAGGTTAGGCAATGGATACTGTTGAATGAAAAAGTTAAAAAACCCTAGATAATTCCAGCGCGTCCCCCTCTCTGTAGCCATATCCCTTACAAAGTGTTGCGGCCCCTGCCATGTCCTCAACAGGCCCATTCCCTTCAAAGTAGTCTCATCAATTTCAGTGTTGCAGCGAATAACTTCACAGGCCCATTCCATTCAAACATCACCAATGCCATAGGTCTAAAATCCTTCAACATCTCCAATAATATGTTTGTTGGGAATTTTCCCTCTAATTTCTCCAGATTGAAGGCCTTGGAGATTTTGGACGCTTACAACAACAATTTAACAGGGTCATTGCCTTCCGAGGTATGCCAGATTTCTAATCTGAGACATCTCCACCTGGGATGAAACTATTTATCGGGGAGTATACCTCCCGGATATTGTAAGTGGGAAGACCTGGAGTACCTCGGAGTACAGGGAAATGAGCTCCAAGGGAACATACCTGCAGAACTTGGAAATCTCAGTAAGCTTCGTAAGTTTTATGTAGGCTATGGTAATGACTTTGATGGTGGAATCCCTTCCAAGATAGGGAAGCTAAGGAACCTTGCTATTCTGGATATCGCAGATAGTGGGCTGTCCGGTCCCATTCCACCCCCAAGCTTGGGAATGTAAAGCATCTCGATACGTTGAAACAGACCTACAAATATGAAAAGATAGTAAGATGTTGTAAGGACACGTTGGGCTTTAGGAAAAAAAAATTATTGACACATTCCAGTTGCATGTATAATATGCCTGCAAAATCACAGCTCTTTGAAAGGATAGGTGTCAAGCTTATAGTTTTACTATGCCACGTAAAAGGCATAACCTCTTCTACCATTCTGCAATGTGGTGACAGAGAACCATTTACAGTGTGCCAAAAAGAAATATAATTTTATCAACTTAAAAAATTGTGCAGGCCATGAGTCATACGATTTAGTCCTACTGTAGCTCGTAACTTGCATCTTCTTCCTGACAATCTGCCACCACCAGATCTGGGCCCAGTTATGTTGCAGAAAAATATTTTTAATAATTTATAGCCCTAAAAAGCATGCACTTTCCTTCATTATAGGCGTCTTTATTTGGTGTTTAGCTTTCAAGTGATCAGGGTCTGTTGTTGATGATGATTACAACTCACAAGGTTCTCTAGGCCAAATTATGTGTTGAAGCATAGTATTGAGGCAAGGTTTCACGGATCTGAGTACGAGAGTCTGCAGCCTTGGTTGAGTTCGATAACCGAGACTCTTGCTGTCAAACTTAGCCGATCTAGGAAAAAAAGGCAAAAAAATAACTTGAAACTTGCAAAAGAAACCAATAGGAACATTTTTTTTATAATTGTTGTTTATTGATATAAATATATATTGTTATTTTTTAGTAGAATTTACATATAAATTTTATTCATGAGGAACAAGTAAAAAAAATATCGATATTTTTATTTCACTTTGATATATGCAAATTCGCTCTTACTTGTTCAAAAAGAATCTAGTTGTTTTAAAATGATGCAGACATCCACCACATTTATATAATGCAATCTATCTATATAGATTTGAATTTAAATATATTGAATCATATAATGTTGAATTTAATTGAAGCACACTCATATCTAACAATATTATGTTGCAATGCTTACAAATTTAAATACTTCAAAAGAGGAGCTTAAAAAGAAATAACACTCTAATTTCACTTTAATAGATACAAGTTGACTACTACAAGGTTACATGAATTTACTTGTTTCAATTTGTACATAGACAATATCCTATTTATGTTTTTCATTTTCTGCAAGACATCCACAATAGTTATATAATCTAATTATACATATTTGTATTTAAATATAATGAATTATGTAATGTTCAAATTCATTATTGTTTTACCTTTACATTCATATCCATGTATTCCTTGAACCTCTTATGGGTGCAAGTGCTAGACTATTCGTTTAATGGGAGGGTACTGAAACTAATTCCATTGAATGTTGGTCCAATAAATGCAAAATAAATACATTTAATTGACTATTCATTTAATTAGATTTTGTTTGCTACTAGCAATCCTTTGAAGAGTTTGATGATAGGATTTGATTTGCTTTGAATGCATTTTTCAGTTGCCAACTGCATTTTACTGTATATGATCGCCTAAGACTGTTTGTAATTTTACTCTATACCACGGCCTCACACTGTCTATAAATAGAATGAATGATGTAAGGATAAATACAGAGAGTTTGCAGTTGAAGCACATAGAAGAATACAAATATCAAAGTAGGTTTCCTATTTTACTTTTTTTATTTTATTTTACCTTCTACGCTAGCATAATCAGGCATTGACGTACACCTAAAATATATGGAACGCATAATTTCCAAAAATATAAGACAAAATAAAGTGTGTACTACTACAGATAACCTGGGATTGTCAATAGAGTGCATGTTTCCTATTGAAGCCATTTATGATCTTGGGTTTGGTTTTTAGATATTAGAAGTTTCTTTGATGACTTGTTTTGTTCTTTGTTAAAGTCTCATTGAAGTATTCAGGCATCTTTTCTCTTGACATGCAGACCCGATTCCTTCCTCACCACGAATACTAATGCACCATGAAATTGTTAAGAAAATTTCTTCACTCATAGAGAATAGAAAATAAAGCCACATAAATTAAAGTTGTTCTCTATATTCTTTAGAAAATATACACCGTCCATTATGTTGATAGTT
>VDFB02048372.1:0-10994 GCA_007258455.2 Sequoia sempervirens
CCTCCTTGCTTAGCTATCATTTGTCAACAAGGCCCTAACTACTCACTTCAGCCATGCCTAGGTTATGCGGTATACCCAACGTTAGAGACATTAATTGAGTTAAGATGGTTATAAATAGCTAGCATTGGGAAATTGAACCCCTCTCAATCTAGCTCGTTAAAACCACCTTCTCTCTAACGTGGGGGCCGAAAACTACGGGGAGGGATGAGAGAGATGATGAATGGGCTTGACTCCTTGCACTCACCCCGGATCAGAGGTGGGGCATTCATAATCCATATGGCGACTAGATCTCTGCATATAGATGGGGTTGGCGGGCGAGCACAACTGTATATTGAATTTATTGTCTGCACTCCCTCATCCCTATATCTCTCCAATCCATACCATAGCTAGTTAGTAGGTCATTGAGAGAGAGCATAAATGTGCCCCTTGATCATGATACGATAGGCACTATGTAGGGTAGGCCAACAGAGCATGCAACTTCGACTATAGATAGTTTTGTGGGAGCCTGAGTAGGGCCCATCCATCTATATTTATTATATGCCCAAGCAGCCCATCCCCATCTAGATGTATAGATGAGATGCGAGTGCCCCTCTTTTCTATTATTGTGTCAGCTCCCAACTCTATATGGATAAGCAGATTAGATATAGGGTGCTGACTATAGTGATGTAGTCTAGACTCTAGACTATATACATAACATGATGAGATGACTGATATCAATCAGTCGAGTTGGGCCCACCCCTCTCTCCACTCTCTAGGGAATGGATAGATGGATGGACGGTTATCCTCTCTCGCTCTCCCATCTATTCTGCATATGGATAGGAGGGGCCAACAGCCATATAGAGAGAGGGTCTCTCCCATCTTAGATTTTGTATCACGTAGAGAATAGATGGATGATGGATGATCATGAAGACCTATGCCACCCATAGATAAATAGATGGCCCCATCCCCATCTATAGAGATCAGATTTGGAGAAAGGTCGAGACTAGACTAAGATATAAAGGATGCCCCACATATCTAGATAGGGTAGGGGGTGCCCCTATCCTCTAAACTATTGGTAGATGAAGTGCCCCCCTCCATATAGTTTAGTTGGTGGGAACAGCTAGAGGAGAGGTATAGGTGGAAAAAAAACAAGTTCCTCTGCATGCTGGCGAGAAAGGATCAAATCATTTGTATTACATAATAGTCTAGATAGAGAGTTGGGTTAGTTGAGGAGATCGTAGACAGCCCTTCCTCCCACAAGACCCCACCACCCAAGGAAGACCCCACTAATATTTGCAGACCCCACTGGCCATGCACTTCATGACCTGCCCTTTGGGACCGACCATACTCGCCTTGGGTCAGTAGCAAAGTTGTCCCAACCATACTCACCTTTGGTCGGTAGCAAAGTTGTCCCAACCTGAGGTGAATAGGTTGGTCCCAAAGCAAGGCATGGTTGGTAGTGAAGGTATACCAACCATGCCCTAAGAAAAATGGGTAACTATAATGGGGGGGTGGGGGGTGGAGTTGGTTCATCTAGGCCCCCTGCTTGTAGGTAGATTCTATTCGTGGGAGGATATAGATATGCCTCAAGTCAATCCCGATGAAAGCAGGGTTGGTCAGGAATGGTGAAGCTGTACCGACCTGAGGCATATCTATATCGTCCCATGAATATAATCTACCTCCAAGAATTCTATAGCCTCCTGCCCCCCAATCCCAAAGGGTTGGTCGGTCCCAACTCACTAGGGGGGTGGGAGATAGGCGGGGCCCTAAGGCATATAGGTCAATGGGGTTGGCTTCGCTACCGACCTGAGGCGTATCTATATCCTCCCACCCCCTGGTGGCAGAGCCTCGGTCGGTGGGGTCCACCTTATGGATGGTGGGGTTGGTTGTTATAAATGGTAGAGTTGGCTGGACCCCACCAATCGAGGCTCCTAACCACCCAAGCTTCTAACTGACCAAGCTTTGCTACTGACCATAAGGCATATAGGACGGTGAGTGAAGCCAACCCCACTGACCTACAGAGGCGTATCAACAATAATCTACCCTCCTGAAAACCCCCCCGATGGGTGAAGCCCTGGTGGCAAAGCTAGGGTGGTTAGAAGCAACTCTATAGCCTCCCACCCAAGGCCTATCCCAGCTATCCTCCCATAAATAGAATCTACCTCCAAGAAGAACCCCCTACTATTTGAAGGGCTCCCATGACCCTACAGCTTCTATGGGTGAATTGGCCGGTCCCGAAGGGCTCGGGGGGGCCCAATGGGGTTTGTGGTGGGCGAAGCCCAGTTTTTGTTTATTCTCTCTCTCTATCGCTTGAAATTGATATCTCAATGTTTGTCTCCAGTGGGCATGTTACATATAGAATCTAGTCTTGAAAAAAGTATGCAACTGCTGCCGGCTTGTTTGCGAGATTGGATAGTTTGTTCGTGGGTGGATAGACTTTGATTTGGCTTTAGGTGTATCTGTTGGTCCCCAGGATAGAGCTGTATGATGCGAGAGTGTCACGTATGGTTGCTTTGAGAAGGGTGCGATATCACCACCTATCTGGCCCAACAAGCGGTCCATGGAGCTACATCCTTACTCACCCAGTCTATGTGCATTGCTCTTTCCAAGAGGTTGGCTACCTATCCTAGATCTTCCCATATTATAGAAGATCTCGGGCTTGATCTGGTCTAGTCTCAAGGTGATCTTCTTTCTATTCCTGTATATCTGGGTTCATGCAGCATTTCCACGATATCGTTATGATCAATCAATGGGACTTGGCTGGAAGGTCTTTTCACCTTTGTCATTAGCTCGGGTAGTCTTCATTTCAATTATTTTAGTAACCTTCCAATGGCTCCCTCAATGAGATCCCAATTGGCTCTCACTCAACACCTTGGCTATTCCCTGAAAATTCTGGTTACAGTTGGGGATCCCCCTATCCAGTGCCATATGCATAGGAGGGGACACAAGGAAAACAAGGGGGGAGAGCCATGGGGGGGCCCTATCCTCTATGGTGGGGCATGTTGCATATATAATCCCCCATCTCCAATATTATAATCCCCCATCTCTGATATAAACACAACTATAGAAAGAAGAAGGGGGGGAATGATAGTGGGTGGGAGGGAATGAGATTATAGCTATAGTGTCAGGTCCCTACTCTCAACTATAGGGTGGTAGTTTTTGGAACTATACTATTCCCTACCACCCATTTCTAGTTGGGATGAAAGGTTGGGTAAAATGACCTCTATGATATCCCTCTTGAGATAGGGAGAGAGCCTGGAGTTCTAAAGCTCGACCTTTAGGAGAGGTTTATTGCTCAATTCAAGGCCCGGTTCTCGCGCAAAGGCCCTTACTTTGAAGCTCATGAACAACATCATGCTTTTTAGAAAGAATAATGAATTGACTATACCTCTCCTCCTCCCACCCACCACTACTCCCCCCTACCCCCTCTTTAGAAGTTCTAGCAGGCTAATTAATTAAGAACTACTCTTTTTTGTACTATATAAAGGAAGGGCCTAGTAATCTATCTCCAAATATCATCTCACAAAGGCCATGGACCCGACCGAGTATCTATCGTTCATGATCCATTGGTCTATGAGATGGGAAACCCACTTCCCATAGATAGGAAAGAGCCCGAGCCGGATCCTGAATTATAGTTTCTGGAGGCAGTGTCTTCATTGGGAATTGGATGAAGTTTTTCTACCAGATCATCATTCTCTTTTTCAAAACTGTCGCCTTTCACAACTATATCCACCCACTACTATTTACGGACCCCACCACCCACCCCTTTGGAACCTAAGGCCAATATGGTCATGCTGAAGGAAGGCCTTAGGTCGGTGGGGTTTGCAGACCCCACCGCCTGCGGGCCTCCTATATCCTCCCATGGAAAGATGAATTGGTCGGTCCAACCCCAACCCCCCACCCCCCCATTATAGTTACCCATTCGCCCTACTATTCTAAGGGGGGCCGGACTATAATTCTTAATTAATTAGTAGATTAATCATCACTTCTGCTAGCCTTGCATAAGCCTACCTTAGCCCTCCCACCAGGGAATCATAGTTCTCGGTGAGGTTGGGATGGACCCCACTGGCCAAAGGTGAGTATGGTCTTCCGGTGGGTAGACTGCCGTGTGTGTATGGTGCAGGCTGCGAAGGCAATCGAGGTGGGTGGGTGTGGCTTGCCTGTCCCCCAACCCATCCCTTGGCCTCCCACACCCGGTGCAAATGGGTGGGGTCACGGGTGGGAAGCTATAGCCCATAGAATAGTAGGGCTGGGTGTGCTTAAGGAAGATAAAGAAGTTTTGGGAATAGTAGTCATTCCAGAATCGGCACTAGTCCTACTATAATCCCAACCCACTTGGCATAGCCCATAGAATTGTACGAGCCCACCCTGTTCATATGCAGGGCCTAATTTTAGTTTGTTCCAATGAAAGCAGGGCTCATTCTTCATCGAGGGAACTCTTAAGCTACTCCCCCACCCCACCCCTAAGGGTGCCACCTGTTCATACGGGAATGTTATGTATAGAATTTGGCCAACCACCTTAAATTGGTGGAGATCTCAAAAGCGAAACAACAGTGCTTGGGAGTTGGAACCAACAGATTTAAGATATATACAAAGCAAAAGTAGATGGTCGAGTGAGAGGGATCAACATTTACACACACCTTTATAACTTGCATAAGTAAAGTGAGCGGGGCCAGATCGATATAGTAGTCATGGCACATGTGCCAATCGATAGCCAACTAGGCGAATCAAACCCATCACACACGCATAAATCATGGTTGCCCCATACCTTGGATATAGCCATAGATTGTATACATTAAAACATTTCAACATCCATAGCAGGATAGGAAAGTCAGAGAACCAAGTCGGAGAACCTAGTTCACATGCATCCACAATGGGATCGATCTTTCTCGGCATCAGTTGGTTAGCGGGCCCCTCGAGTAGAACTGAACCAAGGAGCCACTATAGGCTCAAAATATGCTTTGTGAGTGTTCCATCCAAGCCATTGGAACCTATCCTTCCTATGGGCCCTATTCCAATCTATTGCGAGCTAGAAGCAAATTATATGCAGTAGAGAAAGCTTTGTCATCCAATCATTATGAAGTTTCATTTCTCCAATCATTATTGGCTTCAGTACCCCAGTCCCCTGCCATTAATTAGCCTGCCCCCTTTTTTTCCTCCCACCCCAACTACTACTAGAAAAAATCCCCCCACCCTAGAAACTATTCCCTCCACCCTGCTTCGGGGCCCCACACACACTAAATTAATTAGCCTGCTTCCCCTGCCCTTTGGGACCGACCTGAGGTGAATAGGTTGGTCCCGAAGGGAATGGTCGATGGGGTTAGCAAGTTAATTAATCCTAAGCTAGAGTGTGATTAATTAACCTGCTAGAATACGATAACTTAACCCCCCACCCATCGAACTATGCCCCCTTATTCTAGCAAGCTAATTAATTACCAACCCCATCGGCCCCCCTGCTTGGAGGTAGATTATAGAAGTGGGAGGCCAAGGGTTCATCGGGTGGGGGGACAAAAAGGGTTTCCAAGGTTGGGTGGGACTAGAAGGTTCCCAAGCATGCCTTCAATAGCCCCCCCATTCTAGTTCCTTCCTTTCATTGGTAGCCGACAATATTGGCCTTAGGCTGTCGATGAAAGGAAAGCCTTAGGCTGCCGAAGGGCCCTCACTTCACTATATCCTCCTAAGTTCCCTCCCCAGGATGAACCAACCCCACCTAAGGCCATATGGTCAGTGCCGAAGGCTGTCTTAGGGCAAGTCGGTCCAACCCCACCCCCTCCACCCCCCCACCCCCCCATATAGTTGTTCCATATGGTCAGTGTCGAAGGCTGTCTTAGGGTAGGTTGATGGGGTTTGTTCAAGACAGACCTAAGGCTTGCAGCCCGGCCGGTGACCCATTCATATTATTATAGGTCAGTGAAAGAAGCCACGGTGGGAAATTCTGCGAGGAAATAACTAGATGGATCATGCGTTGTACGATGGAAAAAGAACGGTGAGGATAAGGAGAAAAGAAAGATGTCCGAGGGGGTGAAAGGGTGGTGTGGGAGGCTCACATTTCATCGAGATGGGAATTTACCCCACTTCCATGTTAGCGGAAAGAAGAATCAGTGAGTGCAGGCCTTGTTGCTGTAGCTTCAGCAGTGATGGGTGGGATGTCCTTGAGGAAGATTATAAATTTCCCTTTAGAGATAGGGGTGGAGTGCAGAGCACGGGAACATTGGATGGTCTGGTAACATTAACATCTTTCTAGGAGCTCGGAAAAGTTAGGCTATTGATCTCCTTCCTTCCAGCTATAGGTAGGGCTGACAAGGCTGTTGAGCTCTAGGCTAGGGGTTTTTAGAATAGATACCCTAATCCCCTATAATTCGATGGGGAACTCGCCCTAAAATTCTATGGGGTAGCGAGATAGTGAAATGAGGAGGGAGGACCAGCATCTCTATCCATTCCTGCTCATAGTTGAATGGGTGCTAACTACTGTGCCCCTGTCAGAGGAGATAACGAACTACTAGAGGAGCAATCCAATGAAGGCCTACCCACACCCCCTGGTAGCAGCTCCATGGGTTCTAAACTGCCCTGCTTTCTAGAAACTAATCGACTACCGAGTTCCATCCATGCAACTAAGGGCTTGAGCATTCTTTCATTCTTGCCACCAAGTCTCGACTATCATCTATTTATTATCCTCCTGGGGAATGTTAACTTCCAGAACTAATAAACTAGGATGGGTAATGGAACGATGTTGATTGAACCTTCCTTCCATCCATCCATTTAGCTGGCCCGCCATCTAATCACTTATCACCACTGCCCTCTAATCTCGTTAACTGCTCCCTTTATAGTTGGATGGGTGGGATGCTCAGAATTTAGGACCAAAATGAAAGCATCCTCACTTCTATATGGAAATCAATTTGTTTGAATGGAACTCCCTCCTTGATCTCCCAGGTGGCTAACTCCATTAGTTAAGGTACAAGCTCTAAAGCTGAGATAGGAAGTTACGGCTTTATTAGGCCTCCTGAGTTCCTATAGTTGTCTATGCTCCTCCAACCTAAAGTGAATAGGTCAGTCCCAAGGGAAAATATCCCACCCCCTGGTACCAAAGGCTTGCCTTCAGTAGGGGGGGTGGGAGGCCACCTCCCTATTGCCACCCACCCACCCCTTGGCCTGCCTTCGGCAGCCTAAGGCCAATATGGTCGGCTGCCGATGAAAGGCAGGCCTTAGGTCCCTTCGGGCTGGGTGGGAGTCCATAGAATTGTAGGGGGCCCCTACTATTCACCCTCCTCCCAATGCAAGGTGGGTGGATGTGTCGTTGGCATGTTACTTATAGAATTGAGCCCTATTATTCTATTATTCAACTATAGAAGGGTGGGTGGTTGATGAATGAATGAATGAATTAAGAGGTAGAAAGCTTTTCTGAAAGTGAAACCGATTCTATACGTAACATGCCCCCAGTTGATGATTCGCTAACTACTAGAATTTCCCCCAATTCTTGTAGGGAAAGGGCTATGCTAAAGGGAAAGACTAGCGTAAAAGTAGCGGGTTGATCCCCCCTACCCCCAACCCTTCAAGACTGACCATATTCGCCTTAGGGAAAGGGCTTGTAAAGGGCTGATGCCATTAACAATTCTATGGTTATTCTAGCAAGCAAATTAATTTCTTCTAGCAAGCTGATTAATCTAGGGATTTGAAAGGGCTAGCAAGCGCATCCATAGAATAGTAGGGTGAAAAGGTGAATGATAGTTTTCTAGCATGTTATGTATAGAATTGAGCCTTTGCTCATAGTAGGGCCCCACCCACTAGCATGCCCACCCCGACTATGCCCCTACCCCGAGGAAGGTTTGGGGGGGATATTCAAAGCATTAAGGAAGGAAGGTCTATTGCTCTAGAACTATCAGAAGTTCCAGAAGGACTTCAGCCTACACTCTAGTTGATTGCAAAACAAGGGTAATGAAGAAAAGGTTGCTGGAGGTAATGAAGAAAAGGGAGGTTGGGAGAACTAGTTATAGAAAGTGAACTCCCAAAAGGATGGAAATGCCCTCAATTCAAATAGTTCTCTCTGAAATTCCCTCAATTCAAATAGAAACAACTAGTTTGGTCTTGGTGAGCTCCCATGCTTAAAACATTCTGAATGTAATAGCATAAACTCCCTTGGGCCCAACGTTAGGCTATCTAGGGGCCTATAGTTTCTTTGGGAGAGGGGTTGCCACTGGTTCTCATCTCACTAGTTCTCTTTCCAAAAGCTGCCCTACTATTTTAAGGGGTGTTGCTGGCACTGGACTTCCTTCCACCCATCCTTCTTTTTGTTGTTGAATTGGACTACTGAGTTCCATCCATCCATCCTAGTTGAAGAAGATAGATTGTTCTAATTGGCCATCCGCTCGAGCATGCTTTATTTTCTCTGGTCAATAGCAGGACAATGCCCTACTGATTTTCATTGTCTAGTGGGGATGCATGCTTTCATTTTCCATTCTCTCTAGGCATGCTTTCATTCTTGCCTAGGGACCCTTTCCCTTTGGCCACAGAGCATCCAACCATCCTTCAACTAGGGTAGTGGCCCATAGAATTGTAGGCCCACAATAGGGATAGTTGCCCATCCTCTAAACATTATGGAGTTCCCATCCTCTAATTGAGCTACTACAACTACTACTCTCTCTCAACTGCACTGTCTTGCCTCCCGGTCGGACCAGAGAAAATGAAAGCTCAGGTAGGCTAGCCATTAAGTAGGTAGGCTCCTTCCTCATTTGGCCATTAATGTCTTGAACTCCTTGGATCGATGGAAATAAACAACTCTCTCTGGTCTCTGGGCCTCAACTCTCTTTGGGCCATCCTTCACTGTCTCTTAACTGGACAATCCAATTGGGGCCTTCCATATGTTAGCTCCCATGCGACCTTCCTTCTGGTTGCCATAGAATTTGTAGGGCCTAACTTCCAACTGAAGGTTATGGCAGGTGGTCTCTAGATTCGTTTTACTTTACCCACCACCCCCATCCACCCTCTATAGTTGTTTCCTGCCTTCAGCAGCTGACCATATTGGCCTTAGGTGGGGTTTGGGTGGGTTCATTAGGATTATAGCTTGAACTCCCAAAACTAAATCCAGGATGGATAGACCTGTGTTAACGGGCACCTGATTATAGCTGGAGGTAGATGTCGTTGAACTCCCACCCACTCTAGTTGAACTCGTTAGGGTAGGGTCCCCTCCCTCATTAGGGTAGTCGCTTTGTAGGGGTAGAAGGGTTGGCCATTCTAACTAGATATCCAATGGGTGTAAAGAACAACTATAATAAGGCTTTCTGAATGGGTGGGTGGGAATTATAGTGTGGGTGAAGGCGGATAGAACTACTTTGTTAGCAGGAAAGCAATCCAACCCACCTGGAGTTAACTAATCTACTTGCTTGGTCCTATATTTGTTTTTGTCCTTCCGTCCTACTGCCTACCTTCCAGGAGATTTTTTATCTAGTAGAAAGGGTAGGGGCATAGTAGAAAACTTTGGATGGGACTTGCCTATCACCCACAAGGAAGAACTGTCTTTGAATTCTCCTCATTGAGTTGTTTGAATTCTCCAACTAATCTAGCTCTACTGGATAGCCATATTCTCTAGGAGGGCCTTCCCATCCATCCACCCTACTATTCTAAGGGGTTTTTCCATCCGAGCATGCTTTCATTTTCTTTGGGCATGTTGCTCCTACCGCTTTCATTTTCTATGGTCCTAAATTTTGAACATCACTCTAGTTGAAACAGAGTTAGGTAGTGCCCTCCTACAACCCCACTGAGACTAACTTGAAAGTGACCCCCACCCCACCTAAGGCCAATATGGTTGGCTGCCGAAGGTAGGCCAACTAACTATAATCTATCTCTCGGGGGGGGCCTCGCACCCCCCCCTTAGGCCTCACCCCTAGTTTATATTCTAAGTTGAGGAAGTTCACTCCCTTCCCATCTACATCCCTACATGGATGGTCCCAATTCTAGTTTATGATCCTTCGATCTAGGCAGGGTAGCTCCCCCTCCTTTAGTTCAACAGGGGGCCGTTTGGATGGAATGTCTTTGGTTAGTCCTTCATTGGGAGTGATGATTCAACGGTCTTGAGCTACTGAATTAACAAGGAGCTACCAGGGGTGGGGGATGGAGCCTAGCTAATAATGCTACCAATTTTCTCACTAATAGCTAATAAACGATGGGACAGATGCAAAAACTCCAATAGAGACTCCAACCCAACTTCCAACCAAGTGAACAACACTAAATTTTTCTCACACTGGTGAATGAAGGACACCACCCTAGGGGAAAACCCCACCGACCGACCCTTCAGGACTGACCTTCCCTTTGGGACCGACCTAAGGCAAGTATGGTCAGTCCTACATGCCCTATAGCCTCCCACCCCCTGGGTTGGTCCAACCCCACCATCCCATTTGCCAACTAACTATAATCTACCATCCAGGGGGGGGGACTCCCACCCCCCAAGTCGGTCCAACCCCACCGGGGGGTGGGAGATATAAGGGCTTTAGGGCAAGTCAGTCCAACCCCACCATCCCATTTGCCCTACTATTCTAAGTGGGGGTAGGGCCATGCGAGAAAATCTAGGAGAGTAGTGAAGGATAGTATCTAGCGCCCTTCCATAGTATGCATCCACCCCTCCCTTATAGTTTCCCATAGAATTGTAGGCATTACCGTTAGCTGGCCTATCTCAGACCAGAGCCCGACAAGAAATTAGGAAGACAGGAGATCCCCTAGGCCCCCCCAGTATATAAGTGTAGTTGATAGATTAGTTTAGCCAGGAGGTAAGCTATAACTCCCTGATGCCAAAGAAGAGCTAGGTAACCTGACTCTGGATAACTAGATTGCAGTTTCAGGGAAGCTTGTCCTCCCATCTGAAAGAAGATAGTATATGGGCCTCCCTATCTATAATGATAGAACGTATGTCACTATTTGAATTCTCCAGCTACCTCATTAATTCGGCTTACTCCATCCCTCACCCCCTTGTTAACTAGAATTCCCTCCCACCCATGTTACTTCACAGCTATGGATGGGTGGGAATC
>VDFB02048373.1:0-44866 GCA_007258455.2 Sequoia sempervirens
TGCCACAATCCCATCCTCATTCACCTTCAACTAGTTCCTCAAACTGTGCAGAGTCGCAGACTATGGGACATATGACTAGCTTCTATTCCACATGGAGAAGCTTCTAATTGTGCCTGAAATTCTTTTTCCGCAAAGTCTTGTATATTTTCATGCTGATTTGGAAGTATGTCAGCACTAATTCCATCTGTCAAATCATCAGTGTCCTAAATTAGTGTCCAAGTACAAGGGGACTCAGGCTGCTCCATGTATTCATCATCATCCCGCTCAATTGAAACATCTAATGATGGCATGCTATCGTCCTGAAAAGAAGGAGGAACCTGTAACCCAAATAAGATCAACTCCTCTGCAGTTAGTTGCTCCTTGAACTTCTCAATATTCTGCTCAACCAATCTTTTTAACAACTCATGTGCCATGGGTGACACATCTTGCTCACATTTCCAAACAACCCATAAGTCATTTGGCACGAGCTTAGAAATAGCATCATCCTCATACAAAACCGAAGACATGATGGATTGCATAGAAGTAATCATACTACTAGGATGAACCTCATCAATAACACTCCAGAATGTATGAAACATTTCACGAATGACATCTTCACAATCCATGGATAATATAATGTTTTCAAATCTGAATTTTGCAAATGTTGCAAAAGGGGCCCTCTAACCAACCCCATTAGCCTACAAGGGTCAAATGATAGGCTAATCCTCCAAACTCTGAAGCTCCGGAAAATGGGGACATTACATACATCCAAATCACTTCCAAAGGTAATGGTATAGTCCCATGGGGAGAGATTATCTTGACATCCCATGAATTCGGTGATGACTTCATCATGTTGGAATAAGTATAATGATATGTGCATTTGTCGACCCTAGTAGGAAATTTTAGGGGATGGATGGCTAAGGTTGATGAAATGATTAGTTGTGGAGGTTATAGGAGTAATGGGGGTGATGGCATCGATGAAAAGATTGGTGGAAAAAACTCGTGAGAGGAGTGACAAGAAGCACCTATTTGGAAGTTGGAAGAAGTTTCCTTGGGATGTACGGAGGTCTTACCAACATCTTTGCCATGAGATCTATAGTTGAGGGCCTAAAATCTTGGATTTGCTTTGATTTCTACAGGTTTTGAGATGCCTTACTCATGAGGGCCTTATCCTTTTCCTTGATAATGTAAGTTTTCACAGATGTGATTGGCACTGGGATACTTGTTGCTTTGGAAACAAGACAAAAATCCATTTTTAGATGGAGTGGGAGTGATGGTGGTTGTAGTTCCCTTGAAAACTAGAAATTTGGATCACATAAAGATGGAGAAACCGAGGTGATAGGATTTGGTTTGGAGATGGGTTTAATATGGGTGGTTGGATCTTGAGAATATAGGGTCATGAAATGGACTAGTAGGGATGCTTAGATCTTGATTTGGATGAGGACATGTGTGGACATGCTTGTAATGAACCGGACCAATTTTTTTCCAATCTTTCAATAGCAATTACAATGCAACACGCACCCATTAAGGTTAGCTCCAAAACCAAAACGATGCGGAAAGTAACTCTAACCAAGAATGTGTCGAGGAGAGGCGAGCATATGGTCAGAGGATCTTATGCATGCAATACTGGAAGTAAACAATGCTAAAAGAACTCAATGCCAAGAATGTGCTTCCATACCCAAGGTGAGCAAGGAGCTACCATATGGCGGAGGAACTGAAAGAGATGATGCAATGCTGAAAGGTAAACTCAACACCAAGCATGTGCACTCCAAACCCAAGGTGGGTAAGGCGCTACCATTTGGTAGAGATTCTATTGTAAATGATGCAATGCTGAAAGTAACTCAAACACCAAGGATGTGCACTCAAACCCAGGATGGATGAGGTGCTAACATATGGTGCTGAGGATCTAATGCACTACAATGAAGATTGAACAATGGCCAGTCTCTTCCACTAAGAGTGGGAAATTACAATGAAACTTTGCAAGATAAGAATGATGGTTGAACAGGACTACTGTAGCAGCCTTACAATATGAAGCTTTCCAGCAAATAACACTGTGTCGGATGAGTAATAATGCTGCAAATATAGTATAGGCCTCTCCAATGTTCAATATGACTTGGAAAACCCACAACCAACTCAAAATGACAACTTTTATAATCTGATATGACAGACCAGCAACCTAAAACGCACAGACCAGCAACTAGACACCCCACTAAATTGCTCATAACACACCCAAAACTCAACCAAATGGACTGAAATGAAATGCACACGCTAGAACTGAAGATGGCACCCAAAAAGCAACTCCAAGACTGACCCAAATGTCTGATATTTATTTTTGCACAAATCTCGAGACAACTCAGCAATGAAAACCCTCTAGAAAGGGCAATTTGACAAGATAAAATCATACACTCAAAAATAAAATCTAAAAACCTGCAAGAAGGGTCGCCCCTAGCAGAGAAAGAGACTAGTTAACTACCTAGAACCATACAAAAATCACACAATGACTTCTAAACTAAAACTACCTTCAGCCATGCTAAAATCAGCAACTGTAAAACTGACCAATCTCTGAAATCTTCAACCTTGATGCTCTGTCTGCAAATCTGGATGAGAAGCAATCTCCGAAGTCTTAGCTAGGTGCTATCTTTCAAGCACGAAACCAAGAGAAATGGCTAGGAGGTATGCATTCCTCGAAGCAACTCTGAAAGCATTTCAGCAACATAACAGTATGATAGAAAAATAAGATGATAAAATGAAGAGTAGAGGCCTCCTTAAATAATCACTGAAAATAATCTCCAACAGCTTCTAGAAGGTACGCCCATCCTCCAAGGAATTAGGTTTTTGACTTGACTTTTGACTCCTTCCTCTTTAGGCGTCCAATCTCTCAAGATATAACATTTTAATTGATTAAAATGTTTCTTTAAATAAAATAATCTTCTTCTCCAAAGTTGGCGCCCCCTTCTCAAATCATATTTTCAACTTTAGAATATTAATAAAATACCTCATGAGGCATCCACCCCTTAAAGTCCCCTTTTTAAACACAACTTAAAGTCATACTGCTAGGCCATGGGGTTAATGTTAAAAAATAACATTATTTTAATAAAATTAACTTATCTCTCCAAAAATGCATCAAAAGGCCAGAAATCAATAATACCAAATGAATTGCCTGAAGAGGAAAGCCTGTTGAACTAATGCCAACTGGACTGCTGCCAAAAATAGAATTTACTAAAAATAGTAAATTCAGCAAGTTGCTCGGATCAAAGTGCATGTGATACCATTGCAAAGCTTTCTAAAAACCCAGAAAGAATTTGCAATCCAAAATCCCAAACTTCAAGATGCAAACCCCTGAATCTTCAAAAGAGACCATCAAGCAGTCGAAAACCCTAATTTTGCCTCTGACTAGCCAACAACACACCGGGGATAGGTTATCAATCACTGGAAAGTGTAGGGCTAAAAATGGGGACATTACAATGCTTTTGGCATATTAGACTTGCTTGGATGAGATGAGGGAAGAATGGTGTTTTGCATTGCTAAAGATTAGTGCATAGAGGGGTTTTTTGAGTTGCACACATAGATGGGGGAGGCATCGTTGACATGTAATGTCCCCTTCTCACTAGTGATCAGCTCAGTTACTCTCAGCCTATTCCGGAGGCCCGTAGGCTCGTTGAGGTAAAATTAGGGTTTCCTTGCTTGGAGGTTTGAGGCATTTTTCTGGGTGTTTACTATTTATAATAAATACTATTTTTAGCAGTGGTCCTGTTGGCAGTGCTTCAGTGTGTTCGTTTCTTGTTGGAGCAGTTGGTATTTTGTTGCAGACTTCAATATGCAGTATTTGTGGCATGTTTTTAATTACAAGGCATTAATGTTATAATTTGCAGTTGACCCCTTGGCGTAGTGGAATAACTTGAAGTTGTGTTTAAAAGAGGGGCTTGAAGTGGGACGCCTTCATTAAGGTGTTTTAATATTTTTTAATAAAGTTTTTATGTGCCTTGAAGTGGGACGCCATTTTGAGGAATTATGAACTTTGGAAATTTGAAAAGTTTCTCCTGTGGCTTTTGGCGTGCCTTGAAGGGAAGTTGATGAGTTTTATTCTTTTCTATAAAAGTGAAGCTTGCTCCAACATTTGGTATCCATGAAATTTTGCTTAAGTTATGCTGTCGAAATGACAATTGATATTTTGAATCGAGGATGCTACAACCTAGCCTCTCACCAATTTCGTGTTTGAAATACAACACCTAGTTGGACATTTGCTGCTTCTCAAATCAGACTAGCAGATTGAGCTCAACAGTTGAAGATTTTGATGAAATTTCCAGTTTTGAAGTTGCTGATACAGTCACAGCTGAAAGTTGAATTTGTATACAGCTTTGTGAGTAAATTTTATTTTGTTCTAGGCATTTAAGAATCTGATTTCTATGCTTTGAGCAACCCCTTCCACAAGTTTTCAGATTTTAGTTTTGAGTTGCTGATTTTTAATGTCAAAATCGCCCCTCAAGGAGGGTCATACCCATAGTTGGAAAACTCGCAGAGAACTCGGCGAGTTTTTAAAAACTCGCGAGTTTTTATAAAAAACGAGTTTTTATAAAAAACGAGTTTTAAAAAGTTTAACTCGCCAAAATCAAAACTTCGTTTTTAGGAGTTTTCAGTTTTCTTTCTAAAAAACTTCCTTGAAGTTTATGGCGAGTACTCGCCAAAAACTCGCCCGCGCAGGAATAAAGCACAAAACGTCTTTTATGTTCTTCATTTCATTTCAAAATTAATTGATACTTTGTGTGAGAAGCTAAAAACCCCCCCCAAGCAAGGAGATATCATTTCCAACGATTTTCCATCGAGGAGAGCGGATTCAAACGCCATTTTGTGTGGATTTTGAAGAGAAATTCGATTCAAAGGTAGGGTTTTTGTTTTTGTTTTTTGTTTTTGATTAATCATTTTCTTTCATTGTTCTTGCAAAATAGTCATTCCAAATTGAAAAAAAGACATGATAGAGCACAAAGAAACAATTTTTTTGCATTTAGAATCCAAAAAACAAAATTCATCACAATCTTTTGTTGATTTTTGCTGATTTTTTTCATTTTTTTCACTATTTTTTGTAATTTTCAGACCTAGGTTCATTTTTTGTGTAGAATGATAAGATTAGTTAATAATGTTAATTGATAATTCATTTAAGCACATTTGTATCAATTTAAATGAAATTTAGCTCTAGATTTTTTAAGTTTTAATGATTTTAGGTTGTTTTTAAAATTTTTTTATATTAAAAAACTAATATGTTGTGCTTATTTTTTGAATGTGTAGATTGATCATTGATCAGTGAATACACATTACACACTATAATGGCTTCTGGCTCTGGTTCAGGCTCAGCATCAGGTTCCGCCCCCACCCCATCAACTTCCACCCCTCACACAGCATCATCATGGGTTCCAGGCACTCGTCCTGCAGGGGCTAGAGACCCTACATGGAAATATGGTGTCAGAGGGCCAGTGCCTGGAATAGTTGTTTGTAGTGAATGCAAAAAAACATATCATGGAGGCATAAATCGCCTCAAATACCATCTAGCAGGCATTCCTCAACGTGATGCCAAGGTTTGTGAGAAGCCCAAAGAAGAGATTAGAAGAGAGATGCTTGCCCTACTTTCACTTGCTGAGGAAAAAACAATGCAAAAGGAGAGGGCTAAAAAAGCCATAGCAGCAGCCATAGCCAGTGGACATGCGCATGCCCATGGGACTCAGGAGCACGAGGCCGAGCACATGGAGATAGAGTCAGATGAGGATGCAGAGTCAGATATTGTTGGCATTGTGGGCTCTCTTCGTGGTCCACGAATTCGCACTCATGGCACAACCACCACAACCACAGCCGCACCATCCTCTAGGCCCCCCTTGTCCTCTAGTTCGACTAGAGTGCCAATGCCACCACCACCTTCATCTTCACGCAACCCACAAAGTTTTTTTGTGCCAAGAAACACACCAGGAGCACATGTATCATTGGAGGCTACAGGGTGGAACAAGGAGGTGCATGAACATGCTAGCATGGCATGTGCTGATTTTTGGTATTTCAATAACATACCATTCAATGTAGCGAGTAGTCCCTATTGGCACAATATGGTCACTTCATTGACAATTGCGGGAAAAGGCTTCAAGCCACCTTCTCGCAAAGATTTGAGTGGGAAGTAAGTGACAAATCAACTTAAATTTTATGTTCTTTCATTTAAAATTTAAATTAATTTAATATTTATGTTGAATTCAAGCTATTTTTTGTTTAAAACTTACAATTTTGTACTTATTTAATTATTTTACTTTGTACTTGTAGGTTGCTCACAAATGCAACCGAAAGGGCAATGCATGTGGTGGAAGAGCAAAAAAATAAATGGAAAAAATTTGGCTGCTCAATTCTTTCTGATGGGTGGACGGATGGGAGAAACCGCACCATCCTTAATTTTTTGGTTGCTTCCAAAGGTGAAGTTGTGTTTTGGAAGTCGATGGATGCTTCCAACAAGATAAAAACTTCATATACATTGTGTACGTTGTTGGAAGAAGTTGTGATGGAGGTGGGGATTGCTAATGTGGTGCAAGTCATCACAGATAATGCAACAGCGTATGTGGCAGCGGGAAGAATGCTTGAGAGTAGACATCCATCACTCTTTTGGTCACCTTGTGCGGCTCATTGCCTTGACCTTCTTTTGGAGGACATAGGCAAACTTGTTTGGGTGGCACCGATTGTAGATGATGCAAGGAGCATCACAAAATATATCTACAATCACCCTTGGGTTCTTAATTTGATGAGAGAGCATACGCAAGGGAAGGAGTTGGTGAGATCGGGTGCCACAAGGTTTGCAACAATTTTCCTAACGTTGCAAAGCATTATGGATTCTTTGGGCTCTCTAAAACAAATGTTCGTGAAATGACTCTTCATATTCAAAGAAGCCCGAAGGAGAGAGAATTTCTGCAATAGTCTTCGACCCCTTGTTTGCACAAAAAGCTACAAAGATCATGAAGGTAACTTCAAAACTTTGATTTTAATTTTAATCTCAAGTTGAATATAAATATATATATTTTAATTTAACTTTAAGCCTTTCAATGTAAATTTCTAACTTTGATCTTTTTGTATTTTTAATCTAGGTGTCGAAGCCCTTGGTTAGAGTCCTCCGCTTGGTAGATGGGGATGAAAACCCAATAGGATACATTTATGAGGCCATGGATAGGGTGAAATAAGCTAACCAATTTTTTTCGATGAAGTAACACAACATAACCAGCACTTAACCAACTTGATTAGCGTTAGCTCCAAATAGAAAACCAAACTTGAAAAGAACTCACACCAAGAATGCACACTCAATCCCAATGAGGAATAGGTGTTGTCATATGGCGGAGGAGCTAAATGAAAAATACTTGAAAGAAACTACTCGACGTCAAGAATGTGCACTCAAGATCCCACTGAGGGCGAGGTGCTAACATATGACGGAGTGTTGAATTGAAACTAGAAATGAATAGGCGGATAACCAACCATGAAGAGCATTTCCACACTACCACCAAACAATGGGGGGAAAAGATTACAATTAAAACAATTCGTCCGCTGCGGCGGGCATCCACAAAGTTGTGGGGATTCACCACTTGAGAGTGGGTACAAGAGTAATACAAATCCAATTATCCACACTGGCGGTAAACCATCCAGGGGTACTAATGTGAAATTAAAGAAAGAATTGCAGCAATAAAGGACTGAAACAGTACTACTGTTTACAGTCTTACAATATGGAAAAAGAGCTGCAAATTACATGAAAATTACAATAGATTCAATGTACCATGTTACTGGATGATTCCATCTTAGACATCAACAATAAATGATGAAGAAAGGACTGGAGATTCAAACTTAAACAAGTCTGATGTAAAATAACAATTCTGGAAATGAATAACCAGCAACTGTGAAACCAATTAAATGTTCATAACTTCACCAAATTACCTCCGAATTGAGTGATGTCTTTTGCAGAAGCCTTCTAGGAGGTAGGCGCCCAAAAACAGATCACAAAAAAGCACCAAAACTCAGCATATAATTCAAGCACGAATTCCAAAGCTTTCAAGAATGGTACGGCCCTCTTTGAGGGGCGATTTTGTCATTAAAAATCAGCAACTCAAAATAGAAATCTGGAAATTTGTGGAAGGGGTCGCCCAAAGCATAGAAATCAGATTCTCGAATGCCCAGAACAAAATAAAAATTACTCACAAAGCTGTATACAAATTCGACTTTCAGCTGTGATTGCATCAGCAACTTCAAAACTGAAAATATCATTAAAAACTTCAATTGTTGAGCTCAATCTGCTAGTCTAGATGAAAAGCAGCAATGAAAACCAACTAGGTGTTGTATTTCAAACACGAAATTGGATTGAAACTAGGAGGTAAGCATCCCTTGAAGTAAAAACCAAGTTGTCATTTTGATAGCATAACATTAGCATAAATTCATGCATAATCAGCTCTTCAAACAGCAGCAATATATAAGCTTTAGTTGGCAAATGAAGCAACAAGAACTCTTCAAATTTCAAGAAGTTGAATCACTTCAACTTCCAAAAGGGATGCCACCTTTTTGCCTTTTACTTTTTGAAATAATAAAATATCATTCAACTTCCCCTTTAGACATCCATTTCATATTGCAACAATAAAGCATTTATTAAATAATTAAATGCTCACTTGACCCCTTTATGTCCCCTTCTTTAAAACAACTTGAAGTCATCAAGCCTAGGCATGGGGTACAACTTCAAGACATGAAAATTGACTAAGTTTGAAACTCAGTCCAAGGAGATAACCAAATACAATGCCCAAGCTGCAACTAATGAATTGCTAAAAATAGCAAACTGACAAATGCCAAACTAAACCAAGTTGATGATGATGCTTTTGCTAAAAATGAACTTACTAAAAATAGTAAATGCCAAAAATAGTAAGTTAACTTCAAAAGAGAACCATCGAGAAAGCAAACTAAACAGGCGCAAAGTTGAATTCTTTTGCCAAAGATAGATCTTGCCAAAAGATAGACTTGCTAAAATAATAGCTACTTTATAAATAGTAAGTCTGCACAACATCCTCTGAATGCCAACTGAGTAGTATCTGAAAGAGGAAACCCTAGTTTTCTACTTTAGCTTAGCCTACGGATTTCCGGAAATAGGCTAAATCCAAAAGAAGAGTGTATGGCCAAAATGGGGACATTACATAGGGCCAAGGAGGCCATCAAAAGTTATTATATGGGGGACAGCCTCAAATTTGATCCCATATGGGAGATTGTTGATAGGAGGTGGAACAATCAACTCCACCAACCCATCCATGCAGCAGGGTACTTCCTCAACCCTTCTTATCTCTTTTCAGAGAACTTCTCTGATGCTAATGGAGAGGTTATGGAGGGGCTTACAACATGCATTCAGAGGATGGAACCCGATGTTGCAGTGAGAGACCTCATTGTCAAGGAGATGGATATGTACAGGGAGGCAACTGGTAATCTCTTTTCTTCAGAGTTGGTTGTTAGAGGAAGAACCACTATAGCACCAGGTATAAAATTTGGAGTCTTTAAATTTTAAGTTTATTTCACATGCATCTTAGAATTTGATAAAATGTGTTTTGACTTTTGACTTTTGAGTCTTTGACTTTGTTTTCTAACTTTTCAATTTTCTTTTCTTTTTTTGCAGATGTTTGGTGGAAAAATTGGGGTGGAAAAACCCCAAATCTACAAAAAATTGCCCTCCGCATTCTATGTCAGCCTTGTAGTGCATCCAATTGTGAGCGCAATTGGAGCTTGTTTGAGTCCATTCACATGAAGAAGAGGAACAAGTTAACACAAAAGCGCCTCAATGACCTTGTCTTTGTGCAATACAACCTTCGGTTGCCCATAAAGAGAGTTGAAGAAAAATCATTGGATCCTATTGACTTAGATGAGATAGATCCTTATAGTGATTGGACAGGGCGAGAGGAGTAGCCTCCATTGTTTAGCGCGGATGAGATCCTTGACTTCGAGAGACAGGCAATGGAGGATGTGGGTGCATCAAGAGTCGGAGATGTAGGGTTGGAGGACATTCTTGAGGTTGAGCATATGGATGATCTTGAAATTCAGTCAGAGCCAGCAGCAGTAGCATTGCAACCATTGCCACCACTTCCACGCCCACGCATACGCGGCAGGACTAGAGGACGGGGACCCACCCCTTCTTCCCTAGCTGCTGCTAGACTAGGGAAGAGGAAAGCCTAGCTGCTAGCATGTTGTATTTAGTTGTTGTTTAGTTACTTAGTATTTGCTTCTAGTTCTAGTTTTACTTTTACTATTTTCATGTATTGATGTATCAAACTTTCAGGCTTTTAGCCATCGGGATTCCGCATGAGAATGCGATTTTGTAATCAATTTACATTAAAGTCAATCAAAATTAATAGAAAACACTTTTGTACTCATTTATGGATTCATTGGATTCATCTTGTCTTTGAATTTTGCAAAAAAAATGTGTTTTTAATGAAATTTAAGCAATTTTTTCATTTCCCGAGTTTTTTGCCGAGTTTTTTCCGAGTTTTTGCCGAGTTTTTAAAAACTCTCCAATTTTTCCCTTGGCGAGTTTTTCCTTGGGGCGAGTTTTCCAACTATGATAATAACAATGATATTTAAGATTGTCCTAAATTTTTATTTATTTATTATTATTATTTTTTATATTAAGTTATTTAATATTAGAATATAATAACACTAATATGTCAATATGTTATTATTATAATTGTTATTTCATATTTATGCATTTTTGTATTACATATTTATTTTAAATTTAATATTAATATTGCTATTTATTAATTTATTTGTATTTTAGCACTTGGTTTTTTATGGCATTGCTATTTTGGGGATATGACAACTTTTGGACCAATCCGAGATTTACTATTTTTAGAAATTTTGCTTTTTGCTTTTTTTATTTTTAGTAATTTCTATTTTTAGAAAGTGCTACGGTTCGACATGTCATGAAGTCAACATTTTCATCTTTAGAATCAAGGTTTTGTGCCTCCAAGAGTAAAAAAAGCAAGAGAAAATCACATGGAGAGGGTTTTGTTCCAAAAGATCCAGAGCATGAAATTCAGGGCATAAGCATCTTCAAGTTTGCCCAAGGAAGAAGAGGCATGAGATTGATGAAGTCCGCCCATGAAGAGATGGGAAATGGCTAAGGCATCATGAAGTCCACCCAGGAAGAGATGGAAAATGGCAAGGCTAAAGTAAAGTCCGCCATGCACATGACAAGACCAACAAGAAGTCCGCCCAGCTCAAGGAATGAATGGCATGAAGTTGATGAAGTCCGCCCAAGCTGAAAATAGGAGATGGCAAACATATCATGAAGTACGCCCATGCACTTATCAAGGCTGAAGCAAAGTCCGCCCTTGCATCATGACATGAAAGACTTGAAGTCCACCCCACCTTGAGAAGCATGTCCAAGATGCCAAGAAGTCCGCCCAAGCATAAAGGCAAGATGGCAAGGAAGTCCTAAAGTCCGCCTAGAAAGAAATAGAAGCTGGCAAGGCATAAGTAAAGTTCGCCCAGCCAAGAGAAGGAAAGAAAACTCAAAATTTGGCTAAGTATTGATGCCTTGAAAGAGAAAAGCTCAAAATTTTGGCTAAGTATTGACACCTAGGAAAGGAAGACTCATGAAATTGGCTAAGTATGGATATGGTTAAGTGTCAAAGGAGCAATGTCAAAGACAAGGCAAAGTCCGCCCCACCTTGAAGAGAACAATGTCAAGCACAAGATAAACTCCGCCTTGCAAAATGGCATGGAAAACTCCAAGTTCGCCTAGAGGAAAATGGAAAATGACATGAGAAATAACGAATTTGCCTTGGACAAAATAAAATTTCGGCATGATTAGAAAAATGAGAAGATTGGAAAATCGAATTTGATACTTAGAATATTTTAATATTTTCCAACACTTATAAAAGAAAAATGAAATATTCAACACTTAGCCGAAATCTTCAAGCTCCGAAGAAAAATCTAAAAGATTTCACAAGGATGGCGCCTAGGTAAAAGTTAGAAACTTCCTCTTAAATATTTTAAATGACGATTGAGTTGCCATTTCGGAGAAGATGAAACAAGTCTGGGTTTGATGAATCTAAGAAAAAACATGAATTTGCTAAAATAATCGAACCTTTCAACTTTATAAAGAGTTTAGCTTCTCATTTTCAAATCATTGTTCTCCAAGTTCGATGGTAAAGAGATTCTAACTCTCTCGAAGATTGTGAGATAATTTCTTTGAAGAAAGATTTTGGAGAGAAAGTAATTTTTTGAAGAAAATTTTCGGAGATAAAGTGTTGGAGGACTGAATGTACAGAGGATAGGTGTGCTTTTTCTGAGTTGAAGCAAAACTTTCAGAATTCAAGGAGGAATCGCCATCGAAAGTATATAATTTTGAAAGTTTAAAATCCAAATTTGACAGATTTCTTCATTTCTTTTCTGTCTTATTCACCCATCTTCGCAAAATTTTGCTAAATACTTAGCCAAATTATGTCATTTTCAGTCTCATCTTTTGCAGAATTTAACTTTTCAACAGGCTAAAAGTGAAAATTTCGAGCAAAGGTCCAAGAAAATCAAAATTAAATTTTAAAATTAATATATTTTCATGTTTCTTGCAGATTGATGACCACCTGAGGGGAACCTTTGAGGAAGGCACAAATGAAGTTTGCTAGCAAAGGACTGCAGCCGGAATCAAAAATCAACTCCAAATGGAAGAACGTCACAGACACAAACCTTGGACATGTTGATTTTAAAGACTTCAAGAAGAGGATATACAGACAAGATGGATTCCTGCCGACACCAATTGCTCGCCGGATGATGCGGAATGGCATCGTCCAAGCAGCCGGATTTCCACCAGCTGTGGAATGTGCTGAACTAATGGTGGAATGTGCTATACACTATAATACACAAGAGAGGCAGATTGTTGCACCTGATGGCAGAGTGTTAGCTCATCTCGGAGAGTTAGCCATTCAAGAGGCTTTCGGCATACCAAGTTAAAACCGGAATTCATACAAGACCAAAGAAGATGCAAGAAGACTTTATGAAGATCGGATGGATCTTTGTGCAACCAACATCAATAAGATATGGTTAGAGAAACCGAGGCCTTCCATCAAGAAGATGCCAAAGAAATTGCTTCGGACTGACTTCAAGGAGGAATATGGAGATATTATATTGCTATTGAACAGAGTAATGGGCAGCCCTCAAGGTGCTCCATTTGAAACATGGATGTATTGTTTCATTGACGAGATCACCTCAGGCGTCAAGATATTCAACTGGTCACGGATAATCAGTGACGATCTCCATGAGCAGCTAGTAAACTTGGAGAGCACAAAGTCTTTCTACATGAGTTCTTATATTGTCTATCTATTGGCAAGGACTTACAAATATGCAGTACTGATCTACCGAGGCATAGTGGGCAATGGGGAAAATGAATTCAAATCTTATGATTGTTATCCACAGTTGTAGCTCTGCGAAAAGTCACACTTCAGAAGAGTGAATGATGCCTTCCTAATGTACATCACTAGAATACTTCAAGGAGGAACGCATCAAAGGCTTACTCGTGAGGCCAAGAGCCTAATCAGCAAGTACAGATCCTAGTTTATCCAGTTTCCCAGATTTACCTACATAAGAGTTCAGGGATTCACCGGATGTCCTTACCTACTCCCGATAACAAGATAGTCTTGCTTGAGGTTCTGAGACAACTGGAAACATACCAAGGCCTCCAGAGAACAAAGCAGAAGGCAGTCGTCACCTTTCGTTCTTCATTGGGAATATGCAAGAGTCTTGTCCATTGGCACAGGCAGTTGAAAGCGCCAAGTTAGAAATGCAATGGTACCCTTTCACATCTTACCGGTCTAGAGTTGACTTTGATCCTCACCACCACATTGGGACCGTGAATGGAAGGAAGTACAAACATAAGGTAGACCTGGAGGATTTCTAGACGAATGTTGTAGATGAATATGATGTCAAGAAAAGACTATGGTCCAGATTGCCGGTGAACTTGATCAAAATAACTGAGCTCTTCCGAGTGCCTGATCAGCATGAGGATGACGGAGAGTATATTCAACCAGGCTTTGATGAGAATCGGCGTCTTCCTCCTGTAAGATGGTCGGAACCAGAGCTAGCAGATTTGACCACCTTGATGAGGCCAGTTATCAAATATTCACAGTGGTGGGCACATCAGCAAGTCCAAGAGCTGCGACGAAGGAATGTGACTCTGACTTACAATTTAATGGGTGAAGCGAAATCCTATTCTTCAAATGCAAGTGCATCCCAAAGTGATGAACCAATCGAGAACACCCATTCGAGGAAAATGAAGGAAATAGTCGATGATTCTACAAGGATGAAAGGAAAGAAGATTGTAGATGAGGAACCTATTGAGAAGAAGCAAAGATCGAAGCTTCCTCATTCTGCCATATCCGGGAATATGAATGAGATATTGAATATTGATGAATCATTGAATAACATAAGGATTCCTTCTCCGATTCATATTGAGCCAATCCCACCAGCAGGTGATGAACCCCTATCTCCCACAGGCACAAAAATACTCGAGTCTGAGGATGAAATGGATATTTTGGGTGGTGAATTTCAAGAGGGAATGATTTCCGCTCTTAAAGGAATCCAGGATATTCCATGTGTAGAGAATGCTCAAGAAGAAGAAGGCATTGAACAGCCTACAACTCCTGATTGGCTAAAAGAAAGATTGAAAATAAAGGTACCATTAGAAATCCCAGAGGAAGATGATACGACCGATTTTTTGGCCAGATTAGAGATAGTCACTGTAAAGAAGCCCGCCAATATGTTTTCCACGATCCAAAGGGAGGAAACTGACCTCCGTACAGTACAAATTGTTGTACCGACAATAGATAAGTCGAAGGAGGATATGGCTCCTCAAGAATATGTCATCACTACTGTCAACTTGGGCCCAACAACAAAGGGTTAGGAGGTGGAAGACTTGGATAACTCAGTCACATCCATCAAGGCGAGGTTGGAAAAGGAAGTGGCAAAGAAGAAAGAATATAAGAAGGAGATTGAACGCCTGAAGGAGTACATCCAGCATTTGACCAAACCTCTTGATCAAGCCGACTCAATAGTTCCTCCACTTTTAAACTCTTCACAAGAAACAATTAAAAATTTTGAAGAAGAGATGGTCATAGCTAAAGAAACGAAGGAGTGGATAGTAAGCAAGAGCGGAGAAGCAGCTAAATTTGCAGAGAAATTGATGTTAGCTCGTGGACAGACTTCCTCTTTGCTTTCGAGAATTGCAGTTATGGCTAAAGCATGGGAAGACCTTTAGGATATTCAGGATACAATTGTTCGATGCCTCAGAGTGCTGAAAGGAATTCGGAAGCAGGAACTAATTGATGGAAAAGTTATTGTAGCAGGCGCTGCATATGATTTCAATAACTAGTACTGGGCATTGATTGTGAGGAGCGAAGTCTTGGAGAAGGTGAAGGCAGAAAGTATTAGAGTTGAGGAGTAGATGAAAGAAATCCAGAATAAGATTTTACTTGCAGCTGCAGATGTACTTGAAAAGGATATTGTCCAAGCAAATGATATGCAGCTTGAAAATCTAAAGCTCAAGATCCAGGAGACTTTCTTCACCAACACAAGACCGATTCTGAAGCAAAATTTGACTAAGACATCAAACTTCTTGTCCATCCAAGATGCCTTCCGACGCTAGGAATCAGAATGGGAGAATGTTTTCACCAAGAATGCAGATGATTTGGACGTGTTGGAATACAAGGGCAATATGTTGCCACATGTCACAATTGAGGAGATCAGCATAATAGTGTCCAGGTTCATCGAATACACAGCCACTCAGGAGGATAAGGATGCGCCTCCAAGAAGATAGCTCCATATGCCACGTGTTTTTCATCCATTGGTTGCTAAATGTTATTCTGGGAAACCCTAGTTAGGGTTGAGTTGTTTTAATCTTTGTCATCGATCTTAGATTGATCTCGGCCATTCATTTGTTTTCAGGAACTCTATATAAACTCTCATTCTCTCATTTCATTGTATGGAGAGAGTCTTATGAAATTGTTGCGTATAGCTACTTTGATAATAAAAGCTCATATTGCATGAATCCTTTTTATTGTCAAGTGGTTGCATGGTTACATACCTCCCTTCAACATAGAATAGATTTAAAGTAGAATTTAGAGTAGATTTAGAATGGAATTCGATTTGAATGCATGTTAGATGAATGAAAGATTGATAGTGTTGATAATTGTAAAATTAGTTCATACCTTTTTCAATTGAATGATTTTCAATTTGATGTGCAAGGTTAGTCTAAACTTTAAAATTGTTAAACTCAAATTCTATTACTTATGTTCATTGTTCGAATTGATGATGGTCTTGAGTAATAGGATATAATTCGTAAATCCCGTTGAAGAATGCCCCATCTTTGTCTAGTTGTTGTAGTCATCGTACTTGGCAAAGCAAAGATTGGTTTGAATTTCACCATCCAACACTTGTCTCTTGAGTTCATACGATTGGTTTAGTATTAGTTTAGTCTCTCAAACCCTTATCCCTTTTTTATTTTTTATTTTTTTAAAGATTGGCAGTAATAGAATTTCACCACTCATCATCCATAGCATTCAAAGTCCAAAGTGATGAAAAGTTGAGCGTAAGCCCCCCTTGAAATACCAGCAAAACACATCAAACCAACTGAGACTATCCTATATGCATCACGAACCTTGGAGTCTACTCTGTGATCACTTAGTTTAGCACATTGGAGACTTTGTTCAAGAGAGAATAGGATATTCTATTGGGTATTTTATTCTAATGTTGGTTGAGGTCACAAAACCCGCATCAACAGTAAACAATTTTGTCGCTACAAGAATTAACCAACGAGAAGCGACAAAATGCACCAACAAATGGAGAATTCGCTTCGAGTTTAGCGATTCTCCTCTGCATTTGAGAGGGGAAGCTCACTCATATAATGTAATTTGAGATTTTTTAAGTGCTTTTAATTGGAAAGTACAAAAAGTGTTACACCCCATTTCTTAGTTACCAGATTACTTTTACCTTTATAAGTAAATATGATATTAAATGCAAAATCATGACTTTAATATGTTCAATGGATGAATGAAATACATGAATATGCATTATGATGTTAATGCTTTTTAATATTTTAATGATGCAAATGATATATGATGGATAATATTTTCATGTGATCGGCTAACTACATTTATGATGCACTAAGTTGGATGCAAGGAAGAATCGAGCCTCTAGTAAGAGAGGGGGAGTATCACCCAGGAGAGGAGTTTGGTATGGTTATATATATATATGGATAGATACCAACACATATGTAATGCGAGATAAGTGAATAATGTAATGCTTATATAATGCGAACAACTTAAACATAGCATAAACTAAATGTTGCACATATATTCATATATGTGATAGAGCGATTATTGCTGCAATATTGAGCGCATAGTATATAAAGCACATGGAATGCATTATGAATCGCATTTAATAAACTAAATGATGCGCTTATTTGTTGTGCCATGTAAAAGTAAAGAGATACATTTAAATATCAAAGTTGTTAAGTATTTGGAAAGCCACACTCAAGCAGATAAAAGTGTTGGACTTGGTTAAAGCCACGAGTTGGCAGCAAGGTAAAAAGCATTTCTATTGTGTTTGACTGGCACCACTAATATAGGCGCCATAAGCAGCTTATGGCAAGCAACAGAAGCCATGATGGAAGTAGAAAACCTGTAGGAAACCATTGCCATGTTTTGACTTGGTAAAATAACCATTGCTGGTAGTTTATTAGAGGCAACTCGGCCATATAGTAGAAGCTGAGTTTGTTGGGACTATATATGTGTTTGTATTCTGACTCTTTTAGCAGCCACATTTCACTCAATCTTTCTTAGTCAACCTGATTAAGAAGAGAAGTTAGTTTTGGATTTGTTTGCAGTTTAGAGGTGGCAAAAGGAAAGAAAAAGGTGGTGATTGGAGAAGCTAAACTGTAGCATTAAGTTTCTCAATGTTTAGTATAAATAGAGGGAAACCTCTTAGTCTTGGCATTCATTCTTTGGGAATTCATTTGCTTCCATTCTGATGTAGTTTTTCTTTGTGCAAGTAGAGCTGAGTGCAAGTAGTGAAGAGTGAGAGATTTCTTGAGTGCCTATGAGTTATTTAGTCAGAGTTTTTAAGTGTTGGGAAAGAGGCTTGAATTGAGGATAAGATGAAAGTAGGAGCAACACGCGGAGTTTGGTGTTGAGCTTAGAAGGCAAATTCATCATTGGAAGCTAAATTTCCAGGCATACTCGTTATTCTAACCTTTACTCCTTTTTTATGTTGGACTTATGTTTTTGCTGATTGAATGCAAGTGCTTGAGCAAGTTATAGTTATTTGTCATAGTTGTTTAGCAAGCTTGTGCATGTAGCTAGATTGGTTATAAGTTGTTTTGCATATCATATTAGTATGATACCTATATATAATTATTATGAATGTCATGATTGTATGGCGTAGTTGTATTTCACTATCTAGAAGGTATATGTATATGATACTGAGATGATTGCATGTTACACATATGTTTGCATGAATTATGATGTTAGTAATGCTACGAGAATAATAGCATGTTAGATATGTCATCATTAAGAGGATATGATGTTATGCAAACCATGCTAATAGTTTATTCTTGAATGGTTACTCATACTTTCCTTGAAAGTAGGAGAATAGTCTATTCCCTAGAGTTAGGGTATACTCTTGAATATGATTATATTGATATTCAACATTAGGGTTGAAAAACGTATAAGTGATATATATTTTCTGATTATGCTAGTATCTATACTTGACCAAGAGTCTATACCTTTTCACAGTATTCTAGTCTTAAAGAACTTACGTTCTAGCAACCCAAAGCCATAATATGAGAGGACTTAAAGGCGCAAAAGCACAAATGCCTCCCAAGCTGATAATGTCCTCCAGATTAGATATGAATTTAGTGAATATTGTAAACATGTGAATAATTGAGTCATTTAATGTTGTGATTATACTTTTGGAATGAATCATGAGGTATGAGGAATGATATTGCATTGAAGTGCTATATTGAAATTGTCAATTTGTGATGTTATGTAAACTTTTGTTAGTAATGAGGTTTGTTCCTAGGATTAGGATAATCCATGGATGGGAGTAACCTAGATGGTCAGTTAGATCACTTGAATGTACATTACCTTTTGGGTTGGAATCATGTTATGTGGTATAATCTTGTCAAGAGTTATTATGGTCATGTTATTTACCAAATCAAGCAAAGGGGTGGGTGAACATATGACCTCCACTTCATAGAAGTGAGATACCACTTCTTAGAAAGTGAGTTTGATGTAATTATCAAATCTTTGGCCAAAGTAAGTGTAAGTTGCCACTGCATACATTTGTCGGTTCACTGTGAGCCAGGATTGCATAACTAGGCTGGGAATGGCATGCATGTAGGCGAGTATCCATTGTATCGTAGCTCTAGTTATGTAGGACACAACACCATGCTTAGGTAGGCTATTATTATGAGAGTTACTAGACCAATCTCTTCGTTGAAGGGAGGGCCATCTTACCAATTAGGTAGATATGTGGGGGACTGCAGTAAGTCCATGGTTGGAGGAAAAGCACTTGGGTGATACTCTCCCTCATGCAGGCAACCGAAATTTGAGGATGTATACCAAGGAAGGGACATCTGGACCAATTGTACTTTTGATCCATTCAGCTCTTGGAAGCCATGTAAGCTCTTGTAAGCTATGTTATGCAATTATGATCTTGCATCTTTATGGAAAATGTATTTGAAAAATGAAATTATTGCATGGGATTATGTAATGTTACTTTATTTATTCAATGGAAATTTGAAATGGGTTTATTTCAAATATGCATCTTTGTCATTGAATTGGAAATTTTTTTATTACTATGTGTTGGTAAACTTGAACTTTTCTCATATGGGTTAAAACTTAGGAGAAAATAATGGGTAAAACATTGGGCTTGTTACAAAAAGGCAATAATGCAAATAAATACAATAACTTTGAAAGATAACCAACTTAACGATTCACAAATGGTTAATTTGGAAATCCAATACATAGATGATAAACCATAAGTTCAACATTTGAAATGGTAATTAACCCATAGATAAACACACCATACAACATGAAGTGGATTTAAACACAAATTAACATAGGAAAATTAAATGTTGGAAACAACCATTGAACACACAGAAACAACAATCTCAAAATGGACATGGACAACACAGACTCCCAAAATTCATTTTTCTATTTTAGAAAATTAAGAAAAAAAATATTACAAGATTTGCTTACTCCTACGTCAAAAGAATGAATTCCACCCACCTTTATAGTTATCTTTGGCCGAATAGTAAAAAGATCCCCCTTACAAATGAAAAAGAAACTTTTATATCTTCACTCTAACTCCTCTCCTCCCATTTGTAATTGTTTCTTGGTAATTAAATTATCTTTTAATATAAAAAACTTTTCAATTTCCTTGCATCTCCAGGTGTGCCTATCTTAAAATTTTAAGAGTCATGCATAGTTTTGTATTCAAAAGCTTCTCCTCATGAATATGAATTTTGAACAACTACGAATCCTTGGAAGCTGAATTTTGAAATTCCTTTGAAAATTTAATAGGCTGCACTATTGCAACACTTGGCACTTGCTTCCCAATCATTTTTATAGATGTCTGAGCAAACTCTGCTTTCAGTTTGCCTTCCCAAAGCTCACTCACAAGTTTGATAAACACTCCCATGTCATTTTCCTAAAACCACTACCAAAACCTTTGTTTGTGTTGCATGGATTATCTTCTTGAGATCCTGCTTTTGCTGCTCCATTATTGTAAACACTCTCTCAATCCCGAGACTCACCCATTGCAAGAACTTGCTTTCCACTAAACATTTCAACAAGATTGTCATAGCATCCTCCAGCTGCAATTGAACCCACCTGTATCGTGCCCTTGAAAACAGCTTCATATATCACTCCAATGTAGTAATCAAGACCTCTAGCAAGACTAAGATCAAAAAATATCTTGTCCAGACAACTTGACTGATCTAGATAATTGAGTAATGTTTCCAATTCCTATAGTGGTAGAACAAAGCCATCATGTTTCATAAAAGAGTTGTCTTCCTGTTCTGGACAATCTTTCTACCAATAGTACTTTTTGTTGTTAATTCATTTAAATCAATTATGAAGATGCCATGAATCTTGCGCTTTCCACAAAAAGATTGTTTCTAAGCCACACAAATGTTAAGTTTTGAACATCAAGAAGTTGTGCACTACCATGTCCCTCCCAAGTATTCAACATAGACATTTTTACACTCCTGCCCAAATATGCCCTGTACGAATAAGCCCCTCAAGTCAAGTGCATCAATGTTTCTTGCATTGGAAAGTTTCACAATCTATTCTTATTATAATTGAGAGCTGCTTATCCATAGTAAGCCTTTTCTTCTCCAGTAAATATTCTAACCCAGCTTCGTCAACACATAAATGAATATTTTTCTAATATTGACCATGCCTTGTCCAGAATCCTAGGAATCAGCAATTTGCAACCTACAAAGCCTTGCTAGAGCCAATAGGAAAAGAGGGTTGTTTTTAATGGAATGGCAGGAGCCTTGCATGTCTACAATAGATTCCAATTCCTTCACCACTTCCCTCATGGTGGGTCTTTTGGTGCTCAATTCCTTAAGGCAACTCAAGGCCAAACCTAAGAACTTGTCAAACCCTGTAAGGTTGTCTTGTCGTGATACAGGATCCATTAACTCCTCTTTCAAGGATGCTATACCCCTAGCTTCCAAGGAATTGTTCACCGGTACAACATTTCCCTCTTTCAATGGGGAGGCGTGCTGTAATCAGCTCCAGCAAAACAATACCAAAACTATATGCATCGCTTTTCTTATTGAGCTATTGCGTTATGTAATATTCTGGATCTAAGTATCCTAGTCTCCCTTTGACTTGAGTTGTGATGTGGCTTTTGCCTTCAGCATTTACACCTCCACTGGCAATCAACTTGGACAAACCAAAATCTGCAACCTTGGCATTTAGATTCTTATCCAACAGTATGTTGTTGGACCTGACATCTTTGTGTATAATGGGTGGATTGCCATGCTCATGCAGATAGTGCAATCCCTTGGCAGAACCCAATGCTATTTGTAGCCTTCTTGCTCAGTCCAGTGTAGATTCACCAATGTGATTTTCTCTAAGAGTTCTATTGGGCATATACTCATATATCAGCATTTGTTCTCCTTGCTTGATACACACACCAATTTGCCCCACAAAGTTTTTTATGTTAAGCTTGGGACAAGAGCTCAATATCCTTTTTGAACTTGGCTCCACTCTACAATGACCCTTGCCTAGTCCTTTTGATAGCCACCATTTCACCTTCTGGCAGCATTGCCTTATATACCTTTCCATTTCCTCCTAAGCCAATTCCATTACTCTCAAAGAAATTATATGTAGCCTCCTTTATTTCAGCAAAAGAAAACCATCTAGCGCCTTCCAATTTAGGGGTGTTTACACATCCATGTGACAGGCTCCCCAAGAGGCAAAGAATTTGTGGATTTCAATGGCATTCTCTGTTCTTTTCTTTTGTCTTAGTGCATAAAGTCCTATCATGATAACCACAAGAGCCAAGACAACTGCTCTTAATTCTATTCTGAGGATTACCCCTGAACATAGATGTTTTCTAGATTCTTCAACCTCAGGTAAATAACTTAGCATCCACAAGGAATAGTTGCACTCACGTAATCAGATAGTTGGTGTTGTCAAAATGGAGGCAACAAAGATGCATTGCATCTACAACCAACTTGGTCTTAAGACTATCCTCCAAGCTTTTGAATTTCTTAGTATCTCACAAATCTGAAAATGAAGGAACCCTAAATTTCAATTGGCCCTTATAAGGTTGCTGACACTTGCATGTCGTAGGCTTGGGCTTCAAGTTTCCAGAGCATTTTATGTTCCCACATTGTGCCATATTTGTTTCATAGCTTTCCTCTGACTCAATGTGTTGGCATGATTTAGTGCTTGAAAAATTTGTTCCTTGGTTACAAGACGGGTTTCCTGAAATCCATAAAGTGGTTGTATTGCCTTAGATCAGCTTCAATTATACTGTTATTTCTAAGGTCTATCCATTGCACTTTATTTGATTTACCGATGTCAATTTTTACTGTTCCATTCAACTGTTTGTTTTTCATTCGTATTGTTTCAAGTTCTGGCAGATTGAAAATTGTTGAAGAAATTTGTCCAACTATGCTGCAATTATCCATGACTATGGTGGTCAATTCTTGTAAGTTGGTTAGCTAAGGAGGGAGTTTGAATGAATTATAGCAATTGTTGCTCAAGTATAGTTCTTCAAGGCTTACTAGGTTGATGATGTTGGAGGGAATTGAACCTGCTATCTGGTTTCTATCAAACCTAATGACCATCAAGGTATTTATGAGTCCCAAAGTAGTGGGAATTTCTCCTTCATACTCATTAATATCAAATAGCACATGAAGCAGACTCATATTCCCACTGAAGAGTTCAAGCGAAATGGTGCTTGACACTTTGTTTTGATTGAAATGGAAGTGATTTGTGTTAACAATTTTTTCTAATCCAAAGTGAGTAACATTGGAGACAAGAAGACTACAGGTAACATAACCAAAGTTGAGGGAATTGGGCTTGTAAACTTATTCCAATTCAAAAGCCTATCCTATGCTTCCACATTTGCATGTATGCCTAGCAGGGCACTTGTAACTGTAACATCTGACGAGAATCTCCCTGCTGTTATGCTTTGAAGGACATTCCTTTATGATTACTAGATATCTGGCAAGATGAACATTTATATTGCAAGCCTATTTTCAGATTGCTTCATTCAACATCACTACCAGTCTCCACAAGAATATTGTCCCTGTTCAAAATGATGAAAACAGTTCGCATTTTCTCAAAACAATCCCTCTGGCAACAATCTTAGAGATGAATTCAGCTGCAATGTGGCAATCAGAACATACTCGAAGGTTCTTAATAACTTATATAGTTGTTGCAAGGGCCATGAAACTTCTGCCTTTTCTCCATTTTCTCAATCTATCCTCTCTCTCTCTAATCTTGTTAAAGCAAACACTAAATTTTAATATTTTCATATGCCCTCAATGAAAATGAAACTGAAATCAATTAAACTCCCAATGATAAAATGCTCTGCTTTAGTGGGGTCTGAATGATTTTTCATAACAAGGTAAAGGTTTAAAATTTTCATGATTAAAATTAGGGTAACACACATGCAAGATTTAGCAATTAAGAACACAAGACGAACACACGATTTACGTGGAAACCCTTGCGGGAGAAAACCACTGCAAAATGTTGCTTATATATTGATCTTCTTTGTAGGCACCTGAGATGTCCCTTGTAAAGTTCAACAATAATTTTGCCCCAGAACAGTTAAACTGACATATTGCATTTGTCACTTAAGTACACCAACTGAGAGTGAAACATTGATCTTATGAACAGTGAACATGAACTGAGCCTTCACATTATATCAAATTAAGGTTATGACATTCTACTGGACATGAACAGTCATAAATCTGAGCATGTAAACTGACTGGATACACCTTTAGATCACTCAGAATGGCAGATTAGAATGATGTAAGTTCTCAAAAATGATATCTTATTTGTACCAAGGTATGCTGAGTTTACAAAGACAGTCACAAGACTCAAAAATATATTATTGTTGCCTAAGATTGATGCTGTACCCTACTAGTAAATCACATCATCCACTACTCGGTACCTGTCATCCTGAATCAAACCATCCATCAACTCACAAGTAAACTTGTTCTTGGAGTACTCCACCAACAAGAGGGATTTCCAATCTGCGGAAATCTCTGAAAATGAGCAAGCTGAAGGTCTCCCGGAGAGGGCGTCCACCACCACATTCTTCTTCCCCTTCACATACTCTATATCAAAGTCATATGTCTGTATCCTACTAACCCACTTTTGTTGTCTCTCATTCAAATCCCTTTGCTCCAAGAAGTATCTGAGACTATTGTGATCGGTCCTCACCACAAACTTCCCTCCAACTAGATACTGTCTGAATTTCGCCAAGGCATGCATAATGGCGAGCATCTCCTTATCATAGATGGAGTATAGTCTCTCTAGTCCCCTCAACTTACGGCTCTCAAAAGCTATGGGGTTTATGTTCTACATCAATACTGCTCCTATGCTCTCACCCGAGGAATCACACAAGAACAAACAGCTGTGTGAAATCTGGAAGCACCAATAGTGGACAACTACTCATCACCTCCTTGAGCTTATCAAAAGCTCGTTGTGCCTACTCTAACCAACTGAATGCCCCTCTCTTTGTCAAATTTGTCAATGTGCTCCCAACTGTGAAAAACCCCTCACAAACTGCCTGTGGTAACTGCACAATCCAAATAAGCCTTGCAACTCTATGAGTGTCCTAGGTGGTGGCCAATCACGAATCGCCTGTATCTTCTCCTAATGGACCTACACTCCATCTGCACTGATCACATGCCCCAAGTATAATATCTCTCCAAGGCGAAGCTCACATTTTGAAGCCTTAACATAGAGTGACTACTCCTCCATGATAGTCAAGATCTCATTAAGCTACCTCAAATGCTCCTCCTAAGTCTTGTTGTATATGAGCAAGTCATCAAAGAACAACAAAAATTTACGCAACTGTTTATTGAATATATCATTCATACAAGACTGGAATGTGGCAGGTGCGTTTGTCAAACCAAACGGCATAACCAGAAACTCATAGTGCCCATAGTGACAACGGAATGTTGTTTTGTGTATGTCCTATTCTCTAACTCTGATCTGATGGTACCCTAAACGAAGATCAATCTTCGAAAAGTACACTGCCCCATGAAGTTCATCCAACAACTCATCTATGTTGGGTATGGGGTACCTGTTGTTAATGGTTTTCTTATTGAGAGCTCGGTAGTCAATGCACATACGCATGGTTCCATCCTTCTTCACCAAGACCACAGAAGAAGCAAATGGACTGGAGCTCGATCTAATGTGTCCCATCTCAAGCAATTCTTTGATTGCTTTCTCGATCTCATCCTTGAATTTCTTAGGATGATGATAGGGGGTAGTGATCACTGGCTTGGCCCCCTCCTCCAACTCAATGGTATGCTCAAAACCACGATCGAGTGGTCTCCCTGGAGGTATCTCTCCAAAAACCCTATCATGTTTATCCAATAGCTCATGAATGTCGACATGATATGGCTGCCCTGAATCTGAAGACTCCTTGGTGATGATCAAACACTCCGCTGCCCAAGCTATGTCATCATGTCGAAAGATGCTCTCCATGCATCTAGTAGACACAACCTTGGCTAATCCAGTAGCCATGCCTCTAAGCACTACTCGTTGCCCCTCTGCTGTCCTAAACTTAAGTTCCATGGTCTGAAAGTTTTGTGAATATTTCCCTAATGAGTGTAACCACTAAACTCCAAGTATAGCATGAGTGTCACCCAAATCCACCACATAGAAGTCATTTGTGACTGAGTAATTGCCCAAGGTAATAGGCAATTGTGGGACCCTCCGAGTGCATCTCAATTTATAACCATCTGCCACCATCACATTAAACCCTTCAAATTCCTCTACGGGTTGCCTATGCTTCTCAACTAGGGTTGCATCAATGAAGTTGTGGGTGGCCCCACTACCAATCAACACTGTTATGTGATGTCCCTGTAAAACTCCTATAACTCTAAAAGAGTTGAATCTAGGAGTACTTGATAATGTAGCAATCGTACCACTCTTACCCTCTCCCTGAGGCTGCTCCTTTGAAGAGCACAAAGATATACTGAGAGGGGGGGGGTGAATCAGTATATCAACAAACTTTTACCCTTTACAAGCTTTATCAACTTCAAACTTTAACACAAATCAACTACGCAAGAATATCTCAATATGAACAAGTTGACACCAAGATTTTACGTGGAAACCCTTTTGGGATAAAACCACGGTACAAACAATGTACTTTATGAATTATATAAACTTTTAAAATGAATGTAGGCACCAACCTACTTGAATCACCAATTTGTAGTTTAGTAGGCACCAACCTACAAGGAGCACCAACCCTTAATTCTGATTTAGTAGGCACCAACCTACAAGGAGCTTAGACCCCTAATCCTGTTTTAGTAGGCACCAACCTACAGGAGGGTTCAACCTCACTTGCCAACCACCAACTTAGCGATAATAATTTGAAGAATAGTGTTCCACTTTCAATGTTGCTTCTCCAACGGATGATGGAAAATTCTGCTCAAACACTCTTCCACTTGTTTTAACTTCCTTGAATGATCTCCAAATATCTTTCTATATCTTCTTGTTCAATTCTTCATGAAATGCTGCTCAATATATGCAAGCTGTCTTCTTGTCTTACTTCACACATCTGAAATATGTCTTCCCTTACAAGTCTGCTCCAAATTCCTTGGATATAATTCCTTTACTGATTTGCATATATCCCTTTCACCAATCTACTCTTGAATGATGCTTCATATATGTTCTCTTTCAAATCTTCATTCTACCTTTTAAAATTTAGAGATCTTTTATTTCCATGTACACACGTGCTTGTCTTTTGTTCAATGACGTCCTCTGATATTTCTCTTCATATCTACATTTATGAATTATCAGACTTTTGTAGATGTCTGTCTGATTCTCTTTTGTTCCTCATACACATAAACTCCTTAACCCGTACTTTAAATGATATTCATTTTATACCACTTTTATTCAGAACACTTCTTTTTATCATAAATGATATTTAATAAAATTCATACCACCATACACCACATCTGCTTGTGTCTTGATGATATGATCTTTATTCTCACACATAGCTATACTCACTACAGCCTTACTTCAAACGATGTTCATTGTTTTCCACGCACAGCACAAAAATCATGTTTTGATGATATATCGGTTATTCCACACGCCACACTTACTACAACCTCCTTTTAATCACAAAATGTTCCTCTATATTTATCCTTATGCTTATACGTGAAGTGAGACATCCTTTTGAATGGATACATCTATTATAAACAACTTTAATTGTCTTTTGTTAGTATCGGTTTCTTTTGCAAATCGTGCTTTTCAAACTATTCTCTTCACTTCCGGGTTTGATTAAAGAGTTCGATATTATATTTATCTATTCCAGACAAAGACAGATCTGAACAAGACAAATTGCCGAATAAACCAATTAAAATGTGGTCATTCCATTTCTTGGGTTGATGATAATCTCTGGACGGATTCGGGAGTTGCTTCATATTAGCCAATAATCTTTTGGATCGACATGAAATATTTGAGTGTCTCTCAAATAAAGTTCACTACAGATGGCATAACAATACACAGAGAGCTTATTAAATATATCATTTCTCATTCTCATCACGGGATATGTATTGACAATTTGTGTCGGGCTTTAGGTGAACTGGAGATGAAGACAAGTCACAAGCCAAGCCGACAAGATTTGAAATTGCCGCTAACATATTAGCCATCGATTTGTATTGGTGGGTCCCTTCTCAAATTTGAGTATTCCAAATACCATCGACAAAGTCTATCATATTTTTCTTGCAATATTGTCTTTCATAGAGGACCGTCATACTCAATCCCTCATATTCCACGATCTCTCATACTTCAAGATTTTGTCTTATGGAGTCTTTGATTGTCACACAACTTAACATGATAACCTGGATATGTGATACCAACGTCTTCAACAGTAAACTTATAGTGATACTTTACAATAGCAATACTTTTTCTATCATACCTGTATTGAATTGAGGCTCCTCTCAATATGATTTGTTACCTTAAATAGCACCAATGTTTCTCTAATCATATCATAACATCAGCCAATGACATAATCTGATATATGCCCAATGCCCTGTAGGTGCACTTATAATAAACTGCTCAGGTATTCTTGTGTGACAGCTTATGTCTTCATTCTACTTTACCTATTTCAAATATGTTATCTTCAATCATTCACGTACTTGACATCAATGACAACATTTCCAACATCCTCATCTGAATTGCTGTCATCATTATCCTGAGAAGGCTCGTCATCACTGCTCTCATCCTCAGACACAACCTCAAGAAGGTGAGCCTTGCCTTTTCCTAGGCAACAGTGACCTAGCTCCCAACATTCCTTGCAATGGTAAAAAATTCCCTTAATTCTGCATTCCTTGCGATACTCCTCATCTGGATCACTTTTCTTGTTTCCCTTCTTCTGAAAAGACTTCTTGCCCTTGTTCTTCTAAGGAGTGAAAGGTTTAGAAGGGGTTTTTTTGTCATGTGTGGAGAACTCCATGTCTCTAGCTCTAGTGATCGCATCCTGTAAGGAATCGGCTTTGAAAGCCTTGATCCAAACACGAAGGGGTTCGGATAGGCCCTCAATGAAGAGAATAACCAACTGCTGCTCCGAAATATCTGTCACCATGACTGCCAACCACTGAAATTCTGAAATATAAGCATCTACTAAGCCACTCTGCTTAAGTTGTGCTAACTCCCTAAAATGAAGTCCAGGATCCTTCTGATCAAATCTATCTATCAGTTTCTATGTGAATTCCAAATAGGATGTGATATTAGCATGTCCCAATGTGACAAGCCCATGATACCACCATTCATGCACTTCACTATACAAATGTAGAGTAGCATACTTGATGTGCTTAAAAGGAATATCTGAAAAACAAGACAGAAAGAAAGTAAAAATGAAAGAAATATTATGAAATATTGGTTTTGGGAACATACGAGTAACTCCACCGGGGCTATGGACGCTCGGCCGGCAGTGGAGCAATATTCGTGAGAATTGTAGCGACAACCTCGTCGGGGCTATTGACGCCTGACTGGCAGCGAGGCAATGACACGGATGCTTTTGAAGTTAAGATATTTATTTAACTTGCTGGGACGGATTCTGGGAACTTCAATGGTCTTTTGAGCTTGAACAAACGCATATGCACACACTTGTAATCAAAAGATGAGGTGCCATGATCCAATTTAGGATTCCTCTTCCCTTTTAAGTATATCCCCTATTCAGTTGATGGGTTGGAAAGAATTATCCAAAGGTTTTGAGTATGGAATGGGTTTTGTCTTTGAAATGTTCAGGAACATTTATTCAGGTTGGGGCTAATGTTGTGACCTTTTTCACACATCGCCCCATTGCAAATGGGGACCCCCCTAATTTTGGCTTTGCTTTTTGGTCGTTTTGTTGTTGTCTCTCTTTTCTACTGTCTGTCTTTTCGGGATGGGCCCGCCGTTGAACCTTAACGTGAAATTTTGGCTAAGTCTGAAAATTAGGGTTTGCATTTTCCTGGTCAATTTGAAACCAAATGTAGTGAATAAATTGAAAACGGAGACTAACGTTGCTGTCAGTATGCTTCCAGCAGGCTTCCACTGAAATTTCATCATATTCTGACAACTTACTATTTTTAGTAAGTATGCAATTCCGAGCATTCCGTCAGCACTTTTGAAGTTTCGATCGTCACATTGCATTAAGAGCACATCAGGCTACTCACTGGCAAAATTTGAGTTGGAACAGACAACTTACTATTTTTAGCAGTTCAGCTTCCGAAGCAGATTTCAGGGCCTAGATGCAGAGTTTTTCTTTGCATGTTTGGATATTCCTTCTGGGTTTTCTAAGATCTTCGCGGCGATATAACATACAAAGTGAGATAACAACTTTCAGAATTCAGCCTTCAGAGGCTATTTTTAGGGTTTCCATGTCAGGGTTTTCTTTGCATGCTTGCATATTCCTTATGGGTTTTTCGAGAGCTACGCAGTGATGTGACATGCAAATGGAGATGGTCACTCAGTGAGGAACTTACTATTTTTAGCAGGTGCATCCCGGTAGCCGCTTCCCAGCACTTCAGAATCACAAGCTGATCGCAATGCGACAGAAACAAGAACAAACGGAGATCGTTTGATATGCATGCAGAACAAATTAGGGTTTCTAACTTTGTGACCTGAAAAGAACGGCAAAAAGTCAAAATTTTCGAAAACCGGTGTAAACCACTGCGATCAGTATCCTTCAAGCTGTCTGCTGGTAAAATTTGAAGACAAACGGAGCACTTACTATTTATAGTAAGTCATTTTGGAAACATGCTAAAAATAGCAAATCAGTTGCAAGCGCCGATGTCGGCAGGCAGGTCACGTGGTGAGGAGCACCTCTTTCAAATTTCAAATCAAACGGAGTTGTGGAAGTATCAGAAACGAGCAGTTACTATTTATAGCAAACCACCTTCAGAAATGGGCTAAAAATAGCAGACCGACTAAAAATAGCAAGTGCAGACAGGCATCAGGCCCCGACAGCACGATCACACCACAAAGTTCAAAACAAAGCGAAAATCAAGCCTTCTGGAGTCAAAGTCAATTCAAAGCACGAAATTCAAGGAACTTTCTAAAAATAGAAACTCGGGGCAAATTAGGGTTAGCAGGAGAAAATCACCCTAAATTTGGCAAAGGGCACAAAACACGTCGAGTCTGATAATTTTTCAAATCCGGCACCAAAACTTGCTATAAGAGGCTGAAGACAGGTAAAATTTTACCAAGGCATTAAAATTAAAACCTCCATGGATGAAATGCGCCCTACTTCAAGGAGAGCTTAAAATTTTTCTAAGTCATTGGAAAGTGAAAGCAACCCCTCTCATATGCGCCCTTGAAGTTCAAGACTTAAAACTTTGACTGAGGCACACAAATTAAAACCTCCAGATGCTATTTGCGCCCAAAGTCATGAAGGTGGATTAATAAATTTGACTAAGGCAAATATTGGAAGCCCAAGCATTGATATGCGCCCCTACTTCAAGTGTTCTAAGTGTCGAAATTGAAAGCTTCCCCTTTCATATGCGCCCCCAAGTGAAAAACCACCCTCTTATATGCGCCCATAAGGAAGATGGATGTTTTTTAAAAAATTTCTTAAACTGAAAGCACGTGGGCTCATATGCACCCATCACTAGGTGGCTGGGTAAAGGAACTTCCTCAGTCATTTAAAATTGAAAGCCCTGCATGTAATTTGCGCCTTGAAGAGGAGGTATTTGAAAACACTCTTAAGGCGTTAAAACTGAAAGCTCATAGTATGGTATGTGCCTGGCTAGGAAGAGGTTAGAAGAAATATTAAATGCCGAAATTAAAAGCTTTACATGCTATTTGCGCCCAGGGACAGAAAATTAAAACCTCACACTTCCATATGCGCCCCCATTCAAAAGCTTATCCTCTTGTTTGCGCCCAACTAAGGAGGCTAATGGTAGAGACGTCTAAGTCATGAAGATATGCGCCTGGATTATTCTAAGTGCTACGAATTTGAAGATCAACTCCTCATATGCGCCTGGGTTAAAGAAAAGCTGATGACTTGTAGGAGGTGATTAAAATCTGAAGCTTTCCTTGCAATATGCACCTGGAAGAAGGGAGGAGCTCGAAAGTTTTCTAAGACACTTCAGTTTTGAAGTTAAATACCTCAGCCACGCCTTGAGAAAAGCTTGAGAAATTTTCTAAAATAATTTTGATTTGGCATAGCATTAAATTGAAACCTCTGTATGCCATATGCGCCCTTGAAGGAAACGAATTTGAAAGTTTAACACCTTGAATGCGCCTCAGAGAGAAAATGACTTAGAAAATTTTCTAAGTGTTGGAGAAATACGAGTTGGAAGTATTATTTGAGCCTTAGAGAGAGAAGTAAAAACTTGAAAATATTCTAAGTGTTTTGAACTCAAAGTGCACACCACCATTTGCGCCTTAGCAAGTTAAGAGGGCACTCAAACTCGAAGCTACTGCTATCAAATGTGCCCTTGAAAGTTGGAGAAGTTTGAAATTATCCTAAGGCGTGGAAAACTAGAAGCTTAGACCCCTATTTGCGCCTTAGCTTGGAGTGCATGAAATTTTGTCTAAGGCGTAAAAAACTCAAAGAGTGAAGTATCAAATGCGCCTTAAAGAGTGAAGCATCATATGCACCTTAACAAGAGGGAGAACACTTGAAAGATTTTCTAAATGTTGAAGCTAGAAGTTGGGAGTCATTAATGCGCCTTGAAGGAGTTATAATATGCAAAGTTACCTTGGATTTTTCGTTTAATGACTTCATCTTGCTCAAAAATGAAGGATGAATGGCAAATTGAAAATTACGCCCAACTCAAAGGAATTGAATAAAACCTTGGATAAAATTATTTTCCTAAGTTGAGATTTTAAAAAATTAAAATGAACCCGTTTGTCGGTAGACACATGAATTTCACATTTTCTGAAGGAAAACTTTTCTGGGTATTGAATTTTTGCAACGAGGAAATGATTTCAAAGCTTTCCACACTACGCTGGAAATTTTGGGATGAGGATTTTTGATGGACGCCAAGTGAATGGAATTTTCTAGGCAGAAGATTAAAAAGTTTCTAAGTCTGAGAAACAAATGTTCAAGACGGATGCTTGGGTAATTTGTGATGAAATTTCTAAGGGGAAAATCTGGCCAAGGCACGAGAAATTTGAAGATGAAGTGAAATTTGAGAAAAACGATGAACTCTACTGTAATGTCCCCAATTTTGCAAGCATCAGAGTTCGATGAATTTAGCCTATTATGCGACCCTCGTAGGCTGATTGGATGGATAGAGGGTCTTGAGGGAGCTTGGCTTGGCTTCAGTTGTCAGAATGTTCTCAGTTGGCTTTCGTTCGGGCTCGTTCAGACACTATTTGCTCGGATTGCTATTTTTAGCAATTTTTAGCACTCAGCGGAGCACCCCTGCTATTTTTAGCAGTATGGTCTGGTCACGTGCAGAATCACTTCCTTCTTTGTCAGCTTCAGACGGTTCGTGCATCGGGCATATATTGGGAGAGATATTAATATTTAATTGATTTAATTAAATATTAATTATTTGGAGCTTATGTTATAAAGTTATAATATTTTAAATATTATAACTTAAGTGATTTTTGCTGAAGGGGTCGCCCATCATTGAAGGGGTCACTTTTAATTATATTTTATAATTAAAAGTGTTTTCGAAAACTATTGAAAAATTAAAAAGAAAAGTTCGAATTATTTAAATGAAACCTAATTGAGAAAATTCGAACTCTTGAAGAGATATAAGGGTTTCATTGGGATTTGAGCTGATTATGCTGATTATTGGATTTTTGAACAAGTCTTCTTCCGGAGAACAAAGCCTAGGGTTTCTGTTGTCTACAGGCATTGGAGAACGAGCCATCTTCAGTGTTGCAGTTCAGAGGCTGTGAAATATTAGCTGATCTATTGCATTCAGAGGGATATCTTCATTCAGAAGCTATCACAGAACGTTCACAGAGTTTTCTTTCAGCTTGCTGCAATAATCAGGTTTTCATCAAAATATCGTTGCCTTTTTAGTTGCATGTTATCAGATTTTATTTGTAATCATTTCAGAAGATTAATAAATAGTCTGGCATCAACATTTTCAATAGATTCTATCATTTCCGGTGTTGCATTATTTTATATAAATTTATTCAGCATTTTCTTTCAAAAACGCAAAAAACGAGAAAAAACAATCAAAGCGTTTTGGAGCCAAAGGCAAGGGTCTCGCGGCGTACGATTCGTTTTCGTTTGAATTTATATAAAAAATACGTATAGAATCTATTAATGATAACACAAATAAAATCCTGTCACAACTAAAAAAACATATATTTGATGAAAACCTGCAACAACTGAAATGAATTTCTGTGATCGCAATTATCCCGAATATCGCGGCTAATATTCGCGAACAACGACCAAAAAATACTCATGTAATTCAAAAATCAATAAATCCCTCAAATCAATACATATCTCTTGAAGTTCAATTTTCTCAATTAGTTTCATTAAATAATTAGAACTTTTCTTTAAATATTTTCGAAAACACAATTATAGATATAATTAAAGTGACCTTCAATGATGGTACTTCAAAATCTTAAGTTATAATATTTAAAATATTATAACTTTATAACATACAAATGAAATATTTAATTAAATCAATAAATATTAATATCTCTCCCCAATATGCGTCGAACCATTGAAATTCATCTGATAAAGTTTCTTCATTGAGATATAAAACTGCTTAAAATAGCAATCGGCTAAATAATCGGCTGACCTGTAACCAAGCAACCGGCGAATAACCCTATTCCTCCATATCGCATACGACGTCCATAATAATAATTCGCACCGAACTCTGATGCTCGCAAAATTGGGGACATTACATCTACTGGGTCTAAAGATCACTCGGACCTAGGCAGTCATAATATGGATGTCAGGTAAGTTAGGTGATTTTATATTATAAAGTGTTCTTATGCTCTTCTTTTTTTTATTGGTTTTGCAGGATGCACGCCGGGGCCGGAGCACGATGAATTGAAGTGATAAAATCATGAAGATGTTGGGAGAAATGGCTAAGTGTTGGAGTTTCTCCTTGAGGACTCAAACATGCACTCAACTCGGAGAAAAAGATGACAAGAAAATATTTCTAAGTCCAGGATAAAAGAAAAGATGAAGACCCAAGTGTTGAAAATCATCATCAAGCAGAAGAATGAAGTTGTCGCCTTGAAGTTAGATCGAGAACGTGCCTGTAGTTGAATTTATTTGATCAAGTCTGTAGTCAAGAAAAAGAACAGTGTGAACGCGTCTCTGGATTGGAATCTTCTGGAAAGATGATGGACATTAATGGCTCATTTATTACCCCACTCCTCTTTGTGGGGGTTTTTAGGGCGAATCTTGTTTAGGGCTGAGGTGGCACAATCTGGGCCATCCAGTCGATTGTAATCTGAGCCGTCCGTTGGACTTGGCTAGCTATATAAAGGGGGAGTCCCCCTCATTTGTATTTCAGTAGAATGAGACAGTAGAATTAGAGTAGAAGTTAGAATAGAGAGACAAATTAGAAGTAGCTTAGCATAGATTGATAGAGTAGTTGAAGAAGAAGGAAAGTTTTTCCTTAAAACTTTGTAAGAAATTGTTGTGAACACTCTCCCAATAAAAAGAATTTTCATTGATGATGAATGTCGTCTTTTGTTGTGAGTAGCTAGCAAGGTTTCTTCGTCCTTCTGATTCAAGTAGTAGCATAAAATAGCGTAATTTCATTTCTATGCAAGTAGATGTTAATTGTGGAATGCGGCCTTCAGTTTGAGCAAACTCCGTCTATCCATACCACTAGTGTGTTCGCTGATGGTGAATGTGCCTTGTGTGGTCAACTGGAATATCGTGTACTTAACTTCGATCATGGTTTGTATGTTTATATGCGTCGTTGTGATGATATTTTCATGCTAAGTTGTGATTTGAACACCTTGAGTTACTCCTCTGAAGATTGCACCAGTTTTGTGGAGGCTGTCTGAAGCGAGGCAAAGCAGAGTCTGGTTGAAGCTTGTGAGAATTGATCGCCATGTCCCATGCCTTAGAATAGATTTAGACTCTCTAAACCTTACACCATTTCAATTCAGTACTTTCTGGTTAGAATAGGAAACCCGTACTTTATAGACAAATCTTTCAAGCATTTGAATTCCCTTCCTCTGCTATTAAGCAATTTCGTAAGTCCCCTTGAAATACCAGCAAATCACATTGAGCCAACTGAGCCTATTCGCATTAAAGGAACCTTGGAGTTGAACGCACGAACTTTCTTGCAATCTTAGCGTGCGGAATACTTTGATCAAGAGAGAATAGGGTAGTCGTTGGCGACTTTATTCTGCGTTGGTGCGGTCACGAAAAACACATCAACAACTTGATGGCCTCGGACTCCAACATAGGATTAAGCTGTAGGTAAGTGTCCAACTTCTGGACCCAAGCTCTAGCTGTACATTTACCAGACCCATCAAAGGAAGGGATTGCAAGTTTCCCAACCTTTTCAGTGCAACTCCTGATTTTGCTACCCTCTATTATTGTTTCTTGGCCTATTCCTGTACTTGATGGTGCAAAAATCTCCTGACATTGCCGCATGAAATTCATCCCCTAGAGTTTGGTATTCTCTGAAATATTCTGTAAAACCTTCTTCTGGAGCTTGCTGCCCCTAGGTTGCAGCATCATGTTCCCCCAAGAATTGAAGCATGAGAGGCCTTGGTGTCGCCCTACTAGCTGCCCTAGCATTGCTCTGAGTTGTATCATTATTATCATGACCACCATTATGACCATTCTAACCATTATTGCCATTATTTTCATTGTTGTTATTTCTACCACCAAGAAGTTGTTGTACAAGTTGTGTTATTTGTTGTGCTATTTCATGTTGACCTCTAGCTAGGTCATTCAAAATATGTTGGGTGTCGCCCTCAGGTATTTCTTCTCTATCCCCCATGAGTTCAAGTGGTTCCAACCCTCTTCTCAATCTTCTATAATGGATGTCAAGTGGGTTGATATCTGGGATGTCCTCATTAATAACCCAATTCTAGTACACAGGCTAGCAGGAATGCTAGCTCTGATACCATTGAGATGTCCCTTGTAAAGTTCAACGATAATTTTGCCCCAAAACAGTTAAACTGACATATTGCATTTGTCACTTAAGTACACCAACTGAGAGTGAAACATTGATCTTATGAACAGTGAACATGAACTAAGCCTTCGCATTATATCAAATTAACGTTATGACATTCTACTAAACATGAATAGTCATAAATCTGAGCATGTAAACTGACTGGATACACCTTTAGATCACTCAGAATGGAAGATTAGAATGATGTAAGTTCTCAAAAATGATATCTTATTTGTACCAAGGTATGTTGAGTTTACAAAGACAGTCACAAGACTCAAAAATATATTATTGTTGCCCAAGACTGATGCTGTAGTGAACAGCAATATGAACATCAGTTTTTAGCAGCAACATAGCTGATAGCATACTCAGAATTTCTTTTCTTTCAGTTTACATAAGCACTTCAATGATCTTCAAACCACACTAGATATGGCAACCCAAGAACTCAGAAAACTACAAGACTGAATTAAACTCTTAACATGTAACACCAACAACTCTGAAAGGTTTATTCTAATACTAAGACTCCATATATCATGTTGAATAATATTGTGACAGCTGTAGCAGCATTAACAATATGAATTTCTAGGAATTATAACAGAAATGCTAAACCAATAGCTATCATTTAAGCGACCCAGCCAAGACTAGTCACCACAAATAATACAATAACCAATACAAGCATAGCAAGACAAACATAGAGAGTACCCAAACCTGGAGAAACTTAGACATCTTCATTCTGGAAATGCAAAGAGCCGCCCTCAAAAGTGATTCACATGAAAAAGTAGAGACTACAATTCCTCCTAGATTCGCATTTCTCTTGTGCAGGGATGTACACAGCCAACAGCACTTTATTCGCCCTTCTTGAGTTCTCAAAAATATCCACGACCCTGCAAGTCTGTTCCCAAAAGTCGCCTCCACTTGGAGATCACGTCCTTTAATATTCTGCTCAGTTTTCTTAGAAAAACACGACTTGGCGAGGTTTGTAACTTGTAGAAGTTGCACCCAGGGTTACTACTCAAATCCACGCCCTCTAAAATGAAGATTAACTCCCAAACTTGTACTCCTCAAGACACAAATTCTCAGGAAACTGTGACTACGAAAAATCGGATATGGAACTATATTTTGCCTCACCATTTATCCCAAACTCCACTTCACAAAATGCAACCTATAAGCACTTCGAAAATCCTGCTAGGACTGATGTCTCACAACCGAAACAAGAGCTAGGGTTCCAAAACCCACGACTAAGAAGTTCGCTATTTGCCAGAGAAATATGTTCATTCAAAAAGTATCGATCAAAAGAGAGTTTCTTTCTTTTGTATTTGCTCCTTTAAACATAAAGTGACTTTTTGTATAGTTTCTTTTATGAAATATTTTCATTGGTCACTTTTATAAAATTTTATAAAGTCACTTTACAAAATTGATTTAATTAATTACTCATATCACCTTGTTGGCATTTAAATTCGCACCTCTGGAATGCGTACTTGAAACGGACAGCTATGCACAGTAAAACTGCTCTTCAAATTAGGAGGGGAAGCTCCCTCTTGCTGATGGTGTTGAAAGAAAGTAAACTAAGAACTAAGTTGCCTATCTTTTTGATCAGCTAGAGCACAAGGTTTATTAAACACAAACGCCACAGCTGAGATTTTCTGTTTTAAGAACTTCAACTACAACTAACTTAAACTAAAGACGTTTCTAACTTCTCAAGTAATACGCAGAGCAAGAGAAACTAGAAATGAACAAGGTTGATTCTCTAACAAAGTGCTTCAATAAACTCTTTTCCAACAAACATCTACACACTTCAATGTAAGCTGAAATTAAGATCATAAAAGCATAACACAAATAACGGAACTCTGAGACGTTATATCAAGGCAAAGGAGGCTCATGATTTTATTTCTCAAACTTTTGAAACAAAAGATACTTCTAACATGCCTGGAACAAGAGCTTGCAGCTAAAGAGACTTGCAATCTTGTTCTTACACAATAGGAACAGCAATTACAACAACTCCTTGTTGGCTAAAAGAGACTCAACAATTTGCTATCATAAAACAATTGAACAACACTTGAATAACAAATAGAAGGCACAATAGGCTTAGTGTTTTGTTATCACTAGCATGGTTAAAGAAAACTAATGAGCAAAGGCTCTTATTTATAGGCAAGCAGAGGAGTAGGGAACCCTAAAATCTCTTTGCTTTCACAATCTAGGGCTTACTCAGCAAGCAAGCTTTATTTCTAAATCTAGAAAGAAGATAACATCTAACACCTAAGAAAGCGGAAAAAGCGGGAAACGCCAATTATTACACTTTATCTTCTTTCTCTTCTCAAAGAATGGATAAGAATTATTCCAAGAATAGAAAGAAAGCGGGAGGGAAGAAAGCTACTTTAAAGCTCGATCATATCCGCTAGAAAGTTAGAGATTGTGTCCCGGTTCGGTGCATATATGCCATCAATAGCAAAACACCGCTCTTCTAAAATATCTTCACCATCTGCAACTGACCTAAGGAAATCTTTGACCTCATTGGCCGCCTTTTCAAACTTTGTTGACATCATGGAAGTGTGACTTGGCAGAGTCTTATGTTTTTCTTTCATTCGCTTCAGTACAATCTTCTTGTTGTATTTTTCCTTATGCATTTCCCACATCCTCTCACATTCACCCTTTGAGATAGTGACACTTTTAGGCCAAGGGGGAATGGAAAAGAATTTCTCAATCATATCAGGCTTCAAACTGCAAATCAATCTGCCATCAACTGATTGAATCTCCCTTGTAGCCGGGTTGTAATGCTTGATGCAAGCGATTACGAACTCAAGACCCTAAATTGATATAGGAATAGACGCTGCTGCAAGGAGTCCAGAGTGTCCCAAGTTTCTAATTGAAGTGTTGTTTGCGCTCTCCAAAGCGTGTAGATCAAACACCGGCTTGATGTGATGCAAGTTCGTCTCAGCTGTTTTGATGTAATCATGATAGAGAGTTGATTCGGTCTTGAAAACATTGGGAGTGTACTCCATTTCGGAAACCTTGAAGAATGACTGTAAACTCGCCTAGGTTCAGACAAGTTTTGAGCAATTTACTATTTTTAGAATGCTGTTTTTCTTCCTCTAACAGACAAATTTTTTGGAAATTTTTTTGAGATATGGGTTTTGCTCAGAATTTCGTTGCAAGACAACGCAAATCGTCTGTTTTTGAAAATTTTGATTTTATACTGAAAAAGCAGCAAACCCTAATTTCTTCAAATTTTCACGAAAAAAGTTGGCACCTGGGTTTTGTTCAGAATACAATTAGAAATGGACCCAGTTGATTAGATTTGCAAAATACTGATGGCTGATCAAAAAAGCAGCCAACCCTAAAATTTGAAATTTGCCTAAAAAAGTTGTGATATGGGTTTTCTTCAGAAGACTGATTTGAAAGGACCCAGATGATTAAAAATTGAATGCACTGAGGATTTCACTAACATGCAAATAAAAAGCAGCTGCTGCAACTTGATGAAGTTCTTGAAAAAATTTCAAAAGAATGAGGTGATAAGACCCAAATGACTGAAAACTAAAAACCTTGGCCTTCTTCTTGAAAAATTTGATCTTCTAGATGAAAAAGCTTGAAAAAGCAAGGCCTTGAAAAAGCAAGGCCTTATGCTTATTGATCTGAAAAATTTGATGAATAACCAGCAAACTTGAGTTCTTGAATTATGAAAAACTCTTCAAACTTGCTGCTCCAACTTTCTCCTTGGGACGCCACCTACAAAAATAATGAAAATTACATTGAAGAGAGGTGTTAAAGAGACTTAGGGTTTGAAATAGGTTTGCTTTCTTTTGCTTTTCTCTTCAAAACCCTAAAATAAGTTGTTCAATGAACTTGGACGTCCTCATCCTCTTGCAATTTTGAAATTTTTTGAAAATCTTGAAAATTTTACTAAGGCATGAGAAGTTGGGTGCCCTTCTTGGCTAGGGGTGCCCACTTCAAGTAATGTTAGTCATTTTTTTGATATTTTCAACTTTTCACAACTTTAACCCCCTACTTTGACCTCGATTTCTGGCTTGCAGACTAATCTGATGAGCAAACTGAATGATTCATCGAGGAGCCGGACCCGTTCTAAGAAGATTGTTCTGGAGGCGTCTTGGGCTAAAAACTTCATTTCGACCTTCAAATTCATGGGAGCCTATTTCCTCCAGGGGCGCCCATTTTGTCTAAAGTTAGCCATTTTTTATGATTTTCAATTTCTTCATTAACTCCTCTTCCACAGATGATCTTGTCGAATCTGGTGATCTGGGCATCGGATGGACTGATCGTTATGCTCGTTGCGAAGCTGAGGAGATATTAAGAGGGGTCTCCTAGGAGAAACTTCATCAAACAGTTGAGTTTAGGCCTTCAAAAGCTTGGGCGCCCCTAGCAAGTTGGGGCAACCAAACTCACCAGAGTTAGAATATTTTTCATTTTCACATGTTTGCTTTTTGTTGTACCCCAAAATTAAAATTTTTGTTACACTTAGATATTTTGAAGAAATGAGTAAAAGTCTTGTTAAATCAGTCAAAAAGGTCAGAATTTCGGTGTGCACGTCTTGCATGAGGGGTCAAAACACCAAATTTTCAATTTCTGACGATCTGGGTCTGCTAAGAACAGCTTAACCTACAAAACCCAGATCTCAGTTTTTCATCCCTAAAATTTGGGAAAACTGCTATTTTTAGAAATTTTCTCAAAATAGTAACGTTTTCTGGGTTTTTCTGGGTTTCTTTCGAAATGGATACTGGCAAAATTTTCTAAAAATAGAAAGTTGGTCCGACAAGGTCCAAACTGATTTTGATTGGCTCAAAATACGTCCATATCAAGCTGGCGCAATTAGAATCTCAAAATAGTCAGTTTTGCCCTGCTGGGTCTATTCTGCTTTTTTCAGAAGCATATATGGAGTTTCGAGGTCATCAATGGAGGTCAGCCGGCTGTTAGGTGTCAGATCCAACATTCGAAACATTCGACAGAAGGTGAAATGATGAACATGCACGAAGAACGAGAAAGAAAATTGGAAATTCATGAAAATTTTCTAACACTGCTAAGTTTGGGCGCCCCTGTTGAAGAAAGGCGCCCACCTTTTTGGGGCATCATATGATAAAATTAGGGTTTCAAGCCTCCAGTCAAATTTGTTCAGTTCTCTGTCAACTTCGCAGCAAATCCAGCGGCGCAGTCAACAGATCACTCAATCATCTGGAATTCAGTGTTGAACAGGGGTATTCAAACTGACGTCAGAATGAGGAAAGTTGAAAAATATCAAAATTTGACTAAGTGTTGAAATTTTGGGCGCCCCTAGTGAAGAAGGGCGCCCAGCTTTTTGAAGGGGCAAATTCGGCAATTAGGGTTTGTCAAAGTGCTCAGTCTCTTCAGTGTTCAATTAGCTTCGCGATGCCAGTCTTCGTCAGAGCGTCCGACAATCCAGTCTCCGGCAAATTTGAGTCAAAGTGGAAGGTATAGAATGAAGATTTGAAACTCGAAAGACATGAGTAAAATGAAAAAATTTCTAAGTTTGGAGAAACTGGGCGCCCCAATTGAAGAAAGGCGCCCAACTTTTAAAGGGCTCAAACAGATAAATTTGCGGTCAAAGTTATAATGAGATGTCTTCAGAATGCAACAGACTTTCCAATGAGCTATCCAGCACGACAAACAGCGCTCGCAGTCATCAGATTCAAAGAGCTGAACAAAGGGTCTAATGAGAGTTGAAAGGGGAAATCCGAAAACATAGAAAGATCAAAAATAAACTAAGTCTGGCAAAAGTGGGCGCCCCCAGCCAAGATGGGCGCCCAAACTTTTGGAGACCTTGAATTCACTTTTTGGCGAAGATCTCTCCAGAAGACCCCTCTCAATATTTCGTCAGCTTCGCAATGAGCTCAACTGTCAGTCGATCCAACGCTCGGAGCTCCAGATTCAGAGAAATCATCTGTAGAAGAGGAGTTTATGAAGAAATTAAAGATCATGAAAATGGCTAACTCTGGGTGAAATGGGCGCCCCTGGAAGGAAAAGGCTCCCGTGAATTCGGAGGTCAAAATGAAAGATTTTGCCAGAGATGCCTCCAAAACTTCTTTCTCAGAATCAGTCAAGCTCTGCCGTGAAACCTTCAGCTCGCCTGTCGGGTCAATCTGTCAACAGGAAATCAGAGGCGAAGTAGCATGTCAAAATGAAAGAAAGTTGAAAATATTTAAAATTTGGTTAACACTAGAAGAAGTGGGCGCCCCAGGTGAAGAAAGGTGCCCAAATGTTCATGCCTTAGAGTTTTTTTTAGATTTTTACAAGGAGAAGGATGGCGTCCAAATGCATTGAGCTGAGATTTAGGGTTTTGAAAATAAAAGCAAAAAGAAAGCAAAACCTAATCCAAAACCCTAAGTCTATTTAACATCATTCTTTCATGTATTTTTCATTATTTTTGCAGGTAGCATCCAGAGGAGAAAGTTGGAGCAACAAGTTTGAAGAATTTTTGTGATTCAAGAATCCATCTTTGCTGGTTTTAGATCAGAATTTTCAGACCAGCAAGCATAAACCCTTGCTTTTTCAAGCTTTTTGTTCCAGAAGATCGAATTTTTCAAGTAAAAGGCCAAGGCTTTCCTTTCTTCTGTCATCTGGATAAACCCTTGCTTTTTCAAGCTTTTTGTTCCAAAAGATCGAATCTTTGCTGGTTTTACATCAGAATTTTCAGACCAGCAAGCATAAACCCTTGTTTTTTCAAGCTTTTTGTTCCAGAAGATCGAATTTTTCAAGTAAAAGGCCAAGGTTTTCCTTTCTTCTGTCATCTGGATCTTTTTGCCTTAACCTTCTAAAGAAATTTTCAAGAACTTCATCAAGTTGCAGCAAGTGCTTTTATTTTGCATGTCAGTGAAAACCTCAGTGCATTCAAACTTCAACCATCTGGGTCCTTTCCAATCAGTCTTCTGAAGAAAACCCATATCGCAGCTTTTTTCAAGAAAATTTCAAAACCTAGGGTTGGCTGCTTTTTCGATCAAACGTCAAGGTTTTGCAAATCTAATCAACTGGGTCCATTCCTAATCTTGTTCTAAACAAAACCTAGGTGCCAGCTTTTTTCGGGAAAAATTGAAGAAATTAGGCTTTGCTGCTTTTTTAGGCAAAATTCAAAATTTTCAAAAACAGACGATCTGAGTTATCTTGCAACAAAATTCTGAGCAAAACCCATATCTCAGAAAAATTTCTCAAAAATTTGTCTGTTGGAGCATAAAAATCAGCATTCTAAAAATAGAAATCGCTCAGAACTTGTCAGAACCAAGGCGAGTTTACAGTCATTCTTCGAGTTTTCCGAAATGGAGTACACTCCCAATGTTTTCAAGTCTGAATCAGCTCTCTTTCACAATTACATCAAAACAGCTGAGACAAACTTGCACCATATTAAGTCAGTGTTTGATCTACGTGCCTTGGAGAGAGCAGGCAACACTTCAATCAAGAACCTAGGACATTCCGGGCTCCTCGCAGCAGCGTCAATTCCTATATTAGTTCAGAGCCTTGAGTTCGTGATCGCTTGCATTAAGCATTACAACCCGGCTACTAGGGAGATCCAGTCAGTAGATAGTAGAT